>AWWV01001282.1:0-10022 GCA_001974805.1 Corchorus capsularis | reverse complement strand
TTCTTTCTTTTCTCAATTGATAAATTACTAAGAAAATCCTAGGTTAGTTTCTAACCAATTCTTGCCCTTGAGCCCTTTTTTGCAATTATTCTCTCCTTTCACATAAATTCAATGTTATAACACAAATGTTATATAAAAAAATTTAAATAATTGTAACCTCTTTTCATTCCTTTCATGTCCATATGAGGAAACAAAATTGAAGCTATTGCATATGTCCATGTACAAACTAATATTTACTTTTTATTGCTAATTTTAGGGCATATACTCAATGTTAATAGTATAGCCTTTTAAAGATACAACACATTTAGAATCATAGTACTTTCGAACTTTCGTACGCATCAAATTAATAATTTAATTTGAATAGAAAATTGTTTAAAAAAGTGGATTTCTGAACGCCTGACACGCCAGCGCGGGACGATCCACTTGTATATATTATATGATAGGAACACATCTATTCTTTTTTTGATACCGAGGAACACATATATTCAAGAGACAAGAAAGTAACACAAAGCCAAGCCATTGTATTTATGAATGATACTTAATGCAGTTGTGGTCACAAATTCAACCAAAAAGGCAAACTTCCTAATCAAAGCAAAGACTAATTTTTTTTTTTTAATCAAAAGCAAAGACTAAAGTTTTTAACAGGGAATGACCAAGTTTGAATTGGATCCCATATTATAGTATATAAACTATTATCAGCATCTAACAGCCGAAATCCCTGCACTTTGAACCCAAAACCTCAAAACACACCAACCCATCAGGTCATTGAGCATCGTCATACTCATGCCTCATCAAAACATAATAAGCAAAACCTTTGAATTGCAGATGGAATGGAATTGGAGTTTCTCAAAATTCAGATTTCTGGTGCTTCAACAACTGATGAGACTGATTGATATAGATCATCACATTGCAGTGAAATTTCAGTTTTACTTTCATGTTAATTTTTCTGGCCAAATTGAACATGTTCTTTTGGATTAGGTTCTACTAGTATATTTTTGATGTCAGGTGAGAAAAGTTTGTGCTATAAAACATAGTAGTTGGGAATATTACAAACAGGCTTATTCTAATTGCATATAGTATTATGTAATGAATTAATGGATTATGGACAATTTTCACATTCTTAACTCTATGCTGTTTATATGCCTCTAAATTGATCTAAATTTTCTCAAAATTTGCACTTCAGTTTACAAATTGTGACTAGCAACTAACTATATGGGTTCAAAAACTTGTTGCCAATTTGCCATTAATGGTTTTGGGTTCATTAGGGAAGGACCCAAAACTACACAATGGAGTTGCCAAGCCATATTGTCATTTCTAATCTAAACAGGCCTGGAACATAAGTAAACCCAAAATTAGACAAGAAAACATTTATTTCACTTTTTCTTCAGGGCTTAAGACATTATTCTTCTTCTTCTTCTTCTTCTTCTTCTTTGGAAATTGCAACTTCCCCAATCAAAACAAGAGCTTTGAAAAACCCACATCTCAAAATAGCAAGCCTTATCGTAAAACCCACATCCCAAAATTTGTCACCTTCTCACCAAATCTTAACTTTCAATGAATTTCTAAAGGGCCAGGCCATTTGACATCTCCTTTCTTTTTTCTTTTTTTGGTTTGCTTTCATATATTTATTGATGAATGTGGCTGGCAGTAAAATGGGTATGTACCATTTGCATTAATAAGTTAAATTTCCATTAAAATAAAATCCACTTTGCTCATGGCAACGTGTTCTAAAATGCTTGGGGGCTAGCTGGGGGATATCTAAGTTTTTCTGTATCTAGAGACTGAAACTAGAAGGTTTGACAAAACATCAATGAACCTATGAAACTATGTTTAAGTGATCATTTAAATTAAAACTTGAACTCAACACCTTTATATATTTAGGCATAAACTTTGAACCCAAAACCTCAAAACACACCTGACAAAAAGGGCAATTTTGCTTTTCACTATGGTAAAAAACACACCAACCCAACAAGCCATTGAGCATCATCATGTCTCATCAAAAGATCAATGACCATATAGATGCAGGCGCAGCAAAAAGAAAAGAAGTTGCAAATGTAACTCGTTTCATTATGCTACATATAAACAGCAGCATTTAACTATAACAGCAAAGCAGGGAGAGCTATCAAATTGTTGAGCTTATAATTCAACTAAGTAACAAGGGCAATATGAGAAGGAAAATCCTCAATTCAAACAGAGACAAGTTACACACAATTCATGAATCGAATCGAAAACCTTCATCGCAATCTCCAAGGACTCCTCTTCCTCTGTGTTTTATACTTGCCTCCGGCAGCAACATCCACCTTTTGCTTATACAGCTTTAACAACTCCGGCGCTTTGTCTTTGAATTGGTAAACAAACCTTTTAAGGAAATCCTGTTCTGAAATGTCAAACAATGAACACAATGTGAATTTGATAGCTAAACCATTTGATATCAAATCCTGAACAAATAAACCCCTTGGAACAATCCGTTTGTCGAAGCTCCGTCCAATAACCATCCCATGCTTGGCAATGGCGGAAGGCTCAATCCCCATTGTGTTGATAAGAAACTCCATTGTTTTCGCAATCTTGTCCGCGGATGAAGCCATAACCCATGGATACTTGAGAAAAAATTCCCAAATCTGTTTCTCAGACAAACCCCATTTCTTATAAACATCAAACTTACTTTCCCAGTTTGATTCGCCGTTCTTTCTCAACACAACAACAGCAAGAACAAATTTAAACTCCAAAGGGTTGAACCCTATTTCCTTAACTTTTTTCACAATCTCGTTAAAATAATCAGATTTAGTCAAGAATGCATTAGGGTGCAAACAAAATGCATTTATAGTATTTGATTTGGGTACTCCATTTTCCAGCAGAATATTGAAATTGGGTATCACAGAAGAATTAAGATCATAGCCGATAATGAAAGGGCAGAGTAGTAAAACTTTAACAGCCTTGTCATCTGATTGAACCAGATTGCTAAGGAGATTGAAGGAAGGCGCAATTTGTTTGTCTAAGCTTGATTTTAAACAAGTTGGGTACTTAGTTAAGTATTTGGCTAGGTCAGGGCTTGAAAAGCCTCTGGAGAGAAAAAAATCCAACTTGGGGGAAAGATTCTTAACCCTAAATGCAATAATTTGTGGGCACTTGGTGACTAGGGTTTTGGTTTGGGTTTCAGAGAAACCCTTGTCTTCAAAAAATGAAATTACAGAGTCAGGATTCTCTGGGGTCTTGAAACGGACATGTTTAGAAAGATTCAAAGCAGATTCTTGGGAAAACCCAAAGTTGTTTATGAGGTAAGAAGCTGAAAAAGACTGAGAATGGGATTGGGAAGAAGTTGCGAAGAATCTAATAAGAGAATTTGAAAGTGTAGAAATTGATGGGTCATTATTGTAAAAAAGCATGTAACTTGAAGAGGCTCTGATAATTCTCCTAGTCCTACCATGGAAAACATTCCTAAGAAGAAAACCAAACATGGGAACCGAACCTGAAAACATTCACCTCCCTCGCCGGCGCCCTGCTGTCTGATGAAAACGACCAAATTTTGAGTTGCAGTTCCAGGCGGCGGAAAGATGAAAAAAGAAACAGCATTCAACTTTAAGGGGCATTCGTTTTGTTTACTGTCCAGCCCAATTCTGACTTCGTTTTCATTGTCTTATTTTCGGCCCAAGTTCTTTTTTTTTTTTTGGATAATTAATTAATGTATTTTATTGTATCCGAAAAAGCAGTGAAATTGCTTACAAAATACAAAAGAGCTAGTAGAAAGGTTTTACGTTAATACACTCGTAGCTCTACCGATTAATTTCAAAAGTTGAAGATTAAGATTTAAGACCCCAATGTTCATCTAGAAGAAGCCGATTTACTCTGTCAGGTGCAACGTTACTCAAACATACACCACAACAGCTTTATAAACGTTACTAGGAAAACTCCAATTGCCATTTCTTGAGATCAAATCTCCAACAAGCGCTCTGAGCTTTAATAAAATTATCTGAACACAGAATTGCTGGTATTACGTTAAAAAAAAAAAAAACCTCACATGCAATATATAAAGCAGTTAGTTGCAGCAGGAGGATATGCACGCAAAATTATTGACTATCATGCATATTACACTAACATGAAAGTTATAAGTAAGTTTATCATTGACATCAATGATCTCCTTCCACTTCCTGCCAATGCCCATCTACATCACAAGGATCAAATATCTCATCAATACTAATGGCATTTACAGAATTCCAAATGGAGATAATCAAGGATCAAAGTATACAGTGTAAATGACAATAAATGAATGTAGCCCAGCGTGCTTCTGCAAATTATGCATGGCTATGTGATCTGGACTTGAAAGAGGCGACCTAATGAATGTGAATGAAATAGTTTGCTTGCAAAATGTATGATGAGCTATAGGGAGACACACAAAGTAAATTATATGTCACATGAAACATCATCAGTAGAAGATGACCCCCTCTGGGCAACTGAGTAAATAGTTTCAAGAAAGAATCTGATTTCAGCCAGAGCTTGAAATTGAATAATAAACTCAGTAAATAAGACCCAATTTCACAACTTTTGAGCAAGTTCGAAATGTATGACAAAAGAGAAATAAAGCTTCTAAAAACTTGGTAGGGATTGCATTCCTCAATTCAAACAGAGACAAGTTACATACAATTCATGAATCGAATCCAAAACCTTCATCGAAACCTCCAATGGTGAATATTGAGATGATTTTTCACCAGCCTCGAACCCTTGCCCCTTAGGTCTAAATGTGACCATTTAACAACCAAAGCAAGGGGAGAACCGGTCATCGAAACCTCCAATGAATCCTCTGTGTTTTATACTTGCCTCCGGCCGCAACATCCACCTTTTGTTTATACAGCTTTAACAACTCCGGCACTTTGTCTTTGAATTGGTAAACAAACCTTTTGAGGAAACGCTGTTCTGAAATGTCAAACAATGAAGACAATGTGAATTTGATAGCTAAACCATTTGATCTCAAATCCTGAACAAACAAACCCCTTGGAACAATCCGTTTCTCCAAGCTCAGTCCAATAACCATCCCATGCTTGGCAATGGCGGAAGGCTCAATCCCCATTGTGTTGATAAGAAACTCCATTGCTTTCGCAATCTTGTCCGCGGATGAAGCCATAACCCATGGACACTTGAGAAAAGCTTCCCAAATCTGTTCCTCAGACAAACCCCATTTCTCAAAAACATAAAACTTACTTTTCCAGTTTGATTCGCTGTTCTTTCTCAACGCAACAACAGCAAGAAGAAATTTCAACTCCAAAGGGTTGAACCCCCTTTCCTTAACTTTTTTCACAATCTCGTTAAAATAATCAGAATTACACAAGAATGCATTAGGGTGCAAATGAAATGCATTTATAATATTTGATTCGGGTACTCCATTTTCCAACAGAATATTGAAATTGGGTACCACGCAAGAATTAAGATCATAGCCGATAATGAAAGGACAGAGTTGTAAAACTTTAACAGCCTTTTCATCTGATTGAACCAGATTGCTAAGGAGATTAAAGGAAGGGGCAATTTTTTTGTCTAAGCTTAATTCTAAACACGATGGGGATTTAGTTAAGTATTTGGCTAAGTCAGGGCTTGAAAAACCTCGGGAGAGAAAAAATTCCAACTTGGGGGAAAGGTTCCTAACAGTATGTGCAAAAACTTTTGGGCACTTGGTGACTAGGGTTTTAATTTGGGATTCAGAGAAACCCTTGTCTTCAAAAAATGAAATTACTGAGTCAGGATTCTCTGGGGTCTTGAAAAGGAGATATTTAGAAAGCTTCAAAGCAGATTCCTGGGAGAACCCAAATTTGTTTATGAGGTAAGATACTGTAAAAGACTGAGAATGGGAATGGGAAGAAGTTTCGAAGAATCTAAGAGAATTTGAAAGTATAGAAATTGATGGGTCATTGTAAAAAAGCATGTAACTTGAAGAGGCTCTGATAATTCTCCTAGTCCTACCATGGAAAACATTCCTAATAAGAAAATTAAACATGGGAACCGAACCTGAAGACTTTCGCCTCGCTCGCCTGCGCCCTGCTGTCTGATGAAAACGACCAAATTTTAGGCGGCGGAAAGATGAAAAAAGAAACAGCATTTAAATTAAAGGGCATTCGTTTTGTATACTGTCCAGCCCAATTCTTACTTCATTTTCATTGTCTTATTTTCGGCCCAAGTTCATTGACTAGTAGCATAATAAGCTTTTTTCTTTCCTTCTTTTCTGCAAAAGGCTATATATTGATTCGGCCCGACAAGAACCGACCGGGTCGAAAAGATCGACAAATTTTTTCGGTTTTGGGTCAGTCGAGTCGGTGCTCTCAGTCCTGTCGGGTTGCTCGATGCAACCTGACTTAAAGAGTTGGTGTTTCGGTCAAAGATCGCTTCTGAAAATGGAGAACAGAAACCGACTAGAACCCGAGAAAATATTTTTATATAAAAAAATTTAAATATATTATATATGTTTTTATTATATATATAAATAAATATAAATAAAATTTAGAATATATATTTTTTATATCAAAAATATATAAACTAAAGAAAAACTGACGGAAACTGCGCCTTAGAAACCGACGGAACCGACCTAATCGGTCCTCTGTAAGCCTCCTCAGGTTGATCCCCGGTCCCAAAAAAGTCCATCAATTTTCTCAGTTTTAGAGTGAAACCGACCTAAAAGGACCGAACCCGACCGAATACAAAACATTGAATTGTATATATTAATGGACAGGCCTAATTAATTGAATTGTATTGCATATATTTTTTCCATAACATTCATTTCCTAGGTAATCTCCAATACAAACCCAAAAATTAGCTTAACAATTGGACAATTTTTCAGCTCAGTTTACAAATTAAAATCTAATTTTCTCAAAATTTGCAGTTCAGTACTTCAGTTTACAAATTGTGACTATGAACTAACTTGATGGGCTTCGGCTTCAATAACTTGTTGGTCTAATCTAAGAAGGCCATTATTGCTTTGGGTTCATTAGGGAGTGGCCAAGCCATAGCAAACCTGAAAAGCCCAATTGTCATTTCTAAGCTAAAAAGGCCTGGAATGGAACACAAGTCAAAATTGGACAAGAAAAAGATTTGGTGAAGTTGTTGATGTTTGATATCATCACCTTGGATCTGCCTTCAAGTACTTCTGAAACATTAATTTCACTTTTTCTTCAGGGCTTAAAGACATTCTTCTTCTTCTTCTTCTTCTTCTTCTTCATTGGAAATTGCAACTTCTCCAATCAAAACAAGAGCTTTGATCAACGAATAACAAGCCTTATCGTAAAACCCACATCTCAAAACTTGTCAGCTTCTTACCAAATCATAACTTTCTAAAGGGCCAGCCCATTTGAGCTTCTGCAATTCTGCTTTCCTCTGTTTATACTTTCCATAATACCCTTTTCAAGCAGAGTTGAATTGAACCCAAAACTTCAAAAAGAAAAAAAAAGAAACTTTGATTCAAAGTTGATGAGACATGCAACCATGTGGCAAAAGCCTGATTGATTCCCCATCTGGTCTTATTTTTCATTAAAAACAGCTAACAAAACCCACAATTTAGTGTCTCCTAATTAACAACTTTATTCACTTCCCTTTTTCTGTCATATGCAAACCAAGTAAATTTAGCATTTAAAGCTCTCAATTCTCATCAATGGGTCCTAAATCCTAAAAAAAAAAAAAGACCCTTTAGACTATGAGTGGAAGATACGGTAACCCCTTCACACACTGCGGGTAAACACTGCAATTTCGGCTGAAGAACCTAAGAAAACAAAGGGCTAAATATAGCATTTCATGGAGTCACGTAATTGGCTGCTAGTCTTATTACTAAATCTCAGCTAAAAAGAGCAAGTATCTTTTGTCTAAACGAGTTCTCTGAAAAACCCATTGCTCTCATTTTCTCATGAACTTGGGAAATAATGCACTGGGATTTCCTTCACGTTTTGTGTAAATCAAAGCTTTTTCGAATTCGATTGATAAGAAATATTGGTCTAATAATTAGTTTTATGAATTTGGAGTGTTGCTAATAATTAGTTTTTGACGATTTTCGTGTCTTTCATTATTTGTTGGGTTTAATTTAAAAAAGAAAAAAGAAAAACCCCTTAGGAGTACACTGACACTTTCATTATGAAATTTACTTTGTAATTTGTATATGAAGATTGAAGAGGAGAGTGTGTTAATTTTATAAGTGAATTTTTCGAATCCTTTTGCCTTTTTGGCTTTTCATTATAATGGAGAAACATAGAGAAATTGTACTGGATAAATTATCATCAAAAAAATTGTATCTTTCTCTAATTTTTTTTTTAAATAATGTGGCGTTAAAATGTGAATTTATGTACAAGGGTCGGTAACCCTAACTTTAATTATACTTTCTTGAATTAATTAAGTGTGTAATATCTCTTGTATTTTTGGAATACTATAGGTAGTTAGCTAGGAGTTTTTAGGATTTATATGGCAGGTTATCTTCCTTTATTAGACTTGTATTAATTAATTGCTTTCCGTGTTATAAATTTAGAAGTTATGAATTTGGAACATATAGGTTCCTTCCTTGTTAACTGCATCCATCAATATTAATCCACAGCTTTTGTGTGCATGTACATATACTTATTTTCAACTTATTATATGCCATTAATTATTGCTCTTCTTCTCAAGGACTATATATTATAACAATTCCTTTTTTTGAGTAACTGATAGTATTAATTTCCTTTGTGACCAATTACAGGGAAGGTGTAATGCTAATTAATGTATAAACCTTAAAAAATTTCTTACTAACAAATTATTTTATATGAAATTAAGTTGCATTTGGTGATTAAATTGTGTATGTAGGCAGTCCAAGACCACCACATTTTTGTAAATAAAATATTTAATAAACTACTCTTAATTGAAAACATTGAGTCATTATAGCATGCATGACGTCAACTAGAAAATTTTTATTTATATGGTACTATAAAAAAATTCATCTACAACATATTGTGTTAAGTAAGGGAATATCAACTTCATTTAAGATTTTGAGTTCAAGGTCTTGCAAATGAAAAGAAAACTTCTTCTTACTTGGAGTCTGATATAATCAAATTACAGATTAATCTTGACCCATTTTAGTTAATGGCCGTAAATCGATAGAGCGTCTTTAATTAATGTTTCAAATAGTAATAAAAAGAAGAAAAAAAGGTATAGTAACAAAAAGAAAAAAGAAAAGAAAAGAAATCCCACCTAAAAGGAAGAAGCATGCAGGGGGTTAGGAATTAATTAAGATCAATGACTATGTTTAACAATCAAACTACAAGTCAGTTTCGATATTGTTTTTTTCCCATCATGATGATTGATGAGAGGTTGCTTAATTCATGAATGACAATAGATTTCGTGCTGGTATATATTCATGCATGGTGAAATGTTGATTAATTGATTCATTCAATTTTGTCATTGATATAGTATATACTGAATCATTTGGAGAGACATTCAATATTAAATGTAGTAATAGTACTTCTTGTGGATTGTCCAGATATGGATGATAATATAACTTGTCTATACTTCTATTTCACTCTCCATTAACTTGTCTACTTCCATCTCACTCTCCATTAATTAATAGGTTCTGTACATTAATCAATATTGAGCCATTATCTATAGAAATTTATGGTCAGTTAATTTTCATTATTAATTTTTACTAAAATAAATTTGGTGTAAACTTTAGCTTTGAGAAATTTTATATATTTATCTTTCTTTCCTCTGACTTTTAAACCAATGGCATCTGGCCAAGTTGTATAGCTCATTTTGTAAGGTGTGTACATCCACTGATCTCATCTCATAAAATTTTCTTTGGAACAGTTACTTATAAAACAATTTATGTAAAATAGTTGGGAGAGTTTATTTTCTAGATATAGCAAAAAAGCAAAAACATGGCAGGCCGAGGTTCTACATATAGTAAGAAGTAACCAAAACCAAAACAAATAGATATTTGGATACCCTTTCCAATGGGATTTTCAGCTTAGAATTATTTGAATCACCTTTTTATTCACTTTTTATAATTTTCTTCCCTCAGATCGAGACCCCCCCCC
>AWWV01001266.1:0-10174 GCA_001974805.1 Corchorus capsularis | reverse complement strand
GCGTGCATGCGTTTGGTTGCCGAGAGGCAGACACAAATCGATTGGAATAAATACCCATGATGTAAATTTTTACTCCTTCCGTCCCATATTATCTGTCCACTTCTATTAGGGGACCCATAATATGGGACGGAGGTAGTATTAATTTATAGTGATCAAACGTATTGAGGAATTGAATGTGTGTTAATGCATTAAATTCGATTGGAAATTGTTTTCATGTACGTGAAATAAGGATAGTCATTCATGATTAATGATCGTTTTACAAGACAGCAAATTTAATTAGGTTTCTGGTCTCGCAGTCAAAGAGTCCATGACCTTAATTGGTGGGACTGGATCCATCATCCATCCATATTCCATGGTGGTTTTCGGAATCCCTTTTGTATTTTTGTCATGATTCATCTTCACCATCTCGTAGAGGAGAAATTATTAGGTGGGACGGATCCACCACGTCATCTATGAGACCAACCAATGATATGTAGACAACTCATCAATTTTCTAAAATCCTATCCCAATAAAATCTCAAATTAAAAGAACTTTGTATATTGATTAATTTTAGCATATTTTGCAATTCTTTTCAATGAGAGAATTGTGGATAGTAATATATTTGAGGGTTCAAATTAAATAATGAGATCTCTCTTTCTTGTTCGCAACCGCTATGGAATTTCCCCATGGAACATTTGATGCCTAATATAAGTTCAACTAGATACGGACATATGACAATGATAGCCAATATAGATATATGCCGGTTCATTTTTCTTAGTCAAGCCAAAAGTACTCCCATTTAACCATCCATCTTCATGATTTGCCTTATTTTGAAAAAAATAAAAAATTGATATGAGCATTCGAGAAACATCAATCTAATTAGTTGAATCTACAAGAAAAATCAACATACTAAAAGCAATGTGAAATTTTGAACATGAAAAATGTGATCTTTATACTTCAGTACTCCTACACGTTTTTTAGATAATATTGTGATATTTCGAAACTCTCAGTTATTAAATCATAAATCTCTTTTAATGATTTTAGAAAGAGTATTCAAGATTTTATTCTCATAATGATCATCATAAAGATCAAATCTTATGATTTACTAGGAAAAAGCCTCCTCTTCTTACTAATTAAACTAATTCGTATTAATTAAGTGGTAAAAGACGATCACATAAGGTGATCATGAATTTGAATAACATATATGGAGTGAGTAAACGAATTATAATGTCATCACAAGAGACACTATATATACCTACTTAGATAAGGATTGCGCTTAAAAAATTATGGAATTGTCCCACTATAAAAATTATAAAAACTGGGAGGGTTGGGTCACAATTTAATCCCTAATACATTCTAAGCCATATCTAAGGGAAGCTCTCAACTTCTCAATGTGGCAGTACCTATCTTTTCTTCGTCACCCCACCTTTAATTATTACTAGTTTTTTTTCCCCATTTTCTTTATGGTGATGGACGGCCATGGCCTGATGGCCATCCTTATCTCATAACAAATATATAGAGTAATAGTCATTTTCACTAACCTAACTGCACGAACGGTCCCATTCCCATATGAAACACATGCTATAAATTACTCAAGCTCAAAGACCAAAGTATACCAAGCTAACTATAGTACTATACTCTCTCTATATACTTGCATTAATTATTAAATTAATGAGTTGCAAATAAAAAATAAAAACCAAATGTTAGTTGTTGTACATCACATTAAAATATTTGCATGAGACATGTGTGAAAATTGAATTACTAGTTTAACTTCCAAAAAAGCACTCACAACAAAGTGGAAAACTGATGAAATCAACGTCACGCGTTGAATTTTATTTTCTATTCTACAATTTTTGCTGTTTCTTAGTTCCTTCTTCAGCAACCATACCCAATTTTTCCTCCAATAGTGTATTAGCCATAGGGCCCTTATTAGTCCACATGGAAAATTAAGAGTCAAACATTTCAATTTTGTCATCATCAAGTTACCATATAGTCTAATTAGTACGGATCAATGCTACCGCGTGACAATTATAAATTCATAACTTTATGTTAAAATAATCATAGAAATCTTTGCCTTATATATACCCTCTCCTATACAATTCTTGCAGCAATTTGCAGCCTTCGTCTCCATTTTTCAGGTAATTATTTCAGCCAAAGCCTTAGCCAACTTTTTCTGCTTCCAAAAATTAAATCATATGGCTTTCTCAGCAATGATCCATAACCATCTTCCGGCGACTGTAAACGCCGGCATTAACCGGATTTCTGCTATTAATGCTCATCGGGAAGTTGTTTTTGATCATCCCAAAACTAACAAGGCATCAAATAATGGTGCTCGGCGTTTGGCTGAATCACTTTCAAGCCTTTTAAATCTCCATATTGAAACCCCTTTGAGAAAAACAACAAATCTTCAACAATCCAATAATTGGGATAATTTGTTTCATGAAGAGAAACATAATACCCCAACAACTTCTCCCAAGGAATCGGTCTCTGAAAAATGGCGGGAACTTCATGGTTCGATGGATTGGAACAATCTTTTCGACCCTCTTCACCCTTGGCTCCGCCGTGAAATCGTCAAGTACGGCGAGTTCGCTCAGGCCACTTACGATGCTTTCGACTTCGATTCTCACTCCGAGTATTGCGGGAGCTGCCGGTATAATCGGAACAGGCTTTTCGAGAAACTCGGCCTTACTAAAAACGGTTACAAGGTGACCAAGTACATCTACGCCATGTCACACATTGAAATGCCACAGTGGCTAGAGAGGTCCCACTTGATGGACACGTGGAGCAAGGATTCAAACTGGATGGGTTACGTGGCGGTCAGCGACGACGAGGAGACACGGAGGATCGGACGGCGGGATATCGTCGTCGCGTGGCGGGGCACGGTGGTGCCATCCGAATGGTACGAAGATTTCCAAAGGAAACTTGAACCAATCGGACTTGGGGACTCAAAAGTCGAACATGGGTTTCTAAGTATTTACACTTCCAAAGACGAATCCACAAGGTACAACAAATCAAGCGCTTCGGATCAAGTAATGAAAGAAGTGATGAAACTTGTGAAATTCTACGAAGGAAAAGGCGAACAAGTGAGTTTAACCATAACCGGCCATAGCTTGGGCGGTGCGTTGGCTTTACTCAACGCTTACGAAGCCGCATTACATTTTCCAGGCCTACCCGTCAGTGTAATTTCCTTCGGAGCTCCGAGAGTTGGAAACTGCGCGTTTCGGGATGAACTTGATGAACTCGGAGTTAAAACTTTGAGGGTTATAGTTAAGCAAGATTTAGTCCCTAGAATGCCGGGGATTGTTTTTAATGAGAGTTTGGAAAAGTTTGATGATATAACAGGAACTTTGGAATGGGTTTATACTCATGTTGGAGCTGAGTTAAGGCTTGATGTGAATTCGTCACCTTATTTAAAGCGTGGATTTAATCCATTGGGATTTCATAGCCTTGAGACATATCTTCATCTTGTTGATGGGTATTTAAGTGCAGAGACTACTTTTCGATCCGATGCTCGGAGGGATGTTAACTTGGTGAACAAGGCATGTGATATGTTGGTGGATGAATTGAGGATCCCTACTTGTTGGTACCAATTGGCTAATAAAGGATTGGTTTGTAATGAACATGGGAGATGGGTTAAACCTAGAAGAGACCCTGAAGACATTCCTTCACCAATTGGGTCTGAAACTCATGACCATTCACTTAGACTTGAGATGCAACAAAGTTATAAAATGTTGTATGCAAGCTAATTAATCAATAGAATGAAAAAAACAATTTTTTGATGATTCTTTAATTTCCCTTTGCCATTTTGATTAATTGACTGTTTGACAAGGCAAAAATTTGCCCTTAATTTCTTACCAAAATTCTGCTGTCTTTTGAAACTATTAAGAACACTTTAGGCCTTGACAGAAGTTTATCAGTTTTGTTTTGTTAGGGAATGCATAAGCTAGAGATATCCATTTCTTTTCAAGGTTAAATTAAGACTAATGTGTCATGTCATTTTATAAAAAAACAAAGCTTCATGTCAATCATGCTGTAATAAAATACAAACAAGATGTGTACAAATTTCCAGCTCTGGCTCTGGGTTTCACATGGCTTGACAATTGACACCTTCCCACCAAACCAGGACCCCATCTATTGCGCCGAAAGAAACAAAGAAAAATGGTCCCAATTATGGTGAAACAATCACTCCTAAAACTCAACCACTTTAATTAGTTTCAACTTTTCAACTCTAACATGGTAGAAATCAAGTTATTATATGAAAATTAAATGGAACAGAGCTTAATGAACTGATCAAGGCTTCGTTTTCTTTTTTGATATCCCATCCGGTATCCAGGGTTTGACCATGACTAATCCGAATCTGACCCGTGTCGCGCACCTCGCTTTGTTTTCATTATACTATAATTGAGAAGAATTAGCAATCAAGGCCTAGACTAAATGGTGTTAATTCAACTTTTAAGAGGATTTAAACAGAAACAAACTGAATATAGTTGTATAGAATTTTCAAAGATATATTGTATATAGTAGTAGTAAATTTAACTAATAATTAACAGACAAGAGGCATCTTTACACGAATGCAGGTCCCTGTCTTGTCTGAACTCAATAGATGTTTGTAATTGTAGAAGCATGAATATGTACTCACTAACTAACTACTACCTTTTACTCGAATAGTTTACTAATTTTTTAAGATAAATGAAAACAAGTAGGGAATTATTTTAAGCCCTGTTGACAAGATATGAAGAATTGAAAATTCTCAAGCAGCAGCAGTACTATATCCTCTTTGAAAGTCAACTTTCAATCTAACGTTACCAATTCCCATTCCCTTGTCAGACTAAAATTAAGTTAAAATCTGATAACCTAATCTTAAATTAGATTTTATGATCAATATTTATATGTGTTTATACCATTTCTGTTTAAAAGTGTTCACTTTTATAAACGGTCAAGGCTTTTGTAATATTTTGAAGTTGTCAACTGGTCTAAATAAGTATTCGACAAGTAATTCTACCGTACAAGTTATTCCCTACCATTGGTTTGAAGATTCAAAAAACATCAACGCGTGACATACCATTGATGAATTCTTAATGTCCAAATCCTTACTCTATATATATCCCCTTCCTACGTATATTTATCACAGTTCTAATTCAATCCAACCCTCAAATTCCATTTAGCATTCCAATTTCCAAGCTTGCAGAAATAATGGCCATGTCAACTATGATCCACAACCATCTTCCGACCACTTTAAACGCCGGAGCGAACCGGGTTCCGGTCATCTGTGCTCATCAACAATTTGTTCATGATCATCATCCCAAAGCTAAATTGTCAAATTCGGGGGCTCGTTTGGTTGAATCATTGTCACACCTTCTCCATCTCCATATTGAACCTCCTTCAAGGAAAAATAATGTTCCTCATGATCAATTTCCTAATTGGGATTTGTTTATTGAGGAGAAACATAATACTCCAACAATTTCTCCCAAGGAGGTTATATCTGATAAATGGCGGGATCTTCATGGTTCCATGGATTGGGACAATCTTTTAGACCCACTTCACCCTTGGCTACGGCGAGAAATTGTCAAGTATGGAGAATTTGCTCAAGCTACTTATGATTCTTTTGATTTTGATTCCTTCTCCGAGTATTGTGGAAGCTGCCACTACAATAAGAACAAGCTTTTTGAGAAACTAGGCCTTGACAAAAATGGTTACAAGGTGACCAAGTATATTTATGCAATGTCACATATTGAGATGCCACAGTGGTTGCAGAGGTCAAATGTAATGGAAACTTGGAGTAAGGATTCCAACTGGATGGGTTACGTGGCAGTTAGCGACGACGAGGAGACACGTAGGATCGGACGGAGAGATATTGTGGTGGCTTGGCGCCACGAGTGGTATGAGGATTTTCAGAGGAACTTGGAACCAATTGGGATGGGAGATTCTAAAGTTGAACATGGATTTCTTAGTATCTACGCTTCAAAGAGTGAATCCACAAGGTATAACAAGTCAAGTGCCTCGGAACAAGTAATGAAAGAAGTGAGGAAACTTGTGAAATTCTATGAAGGAAGAGGTGAACAAGTGAGTTTAACAATCACTGGCCATAGCCTGGGTGGTGCATTGGCTCTCCTCAATGCCTATGAAGCTGCAGCCATTTTTCCAGGCCTCCCTGTGAGTGTGATTTCCTTTGGTGCACCTAGAGTTGGGAACAGCGCCTTCCGGGAGGAGCTTGATGAACTAGGAGTTAAAACATTGAGAGTGGTAATCAAGCAGGATTTAGTTCCTAGAATGCCTGGGATTGTTTTCAATGAGAGTTTAGAACAGTTTGACGAAATAACAGGAACATTAGAATGGATTTACACACATGTAGGAACTGAACTGAGACTGGATGTTAGTTCATCACCTTACCTCAAGCGCGGATTCAATCCATTGGGATTTCATAGCCTTGAGACTTACCTTCACCTCATTGATGGGTTCCTCAGTACAAACTCAGCATTTAGACCGGATTCGCGTAGGGATATTGCCTTGGTGAACAAGGCATGTGATATGTTAGTGGATGAACTAAGGATCCCTCATTTCTGGTACCAACTAGCCAACAAAGGTTTGGTTTGTAATCAACATGGCAGATGGGTTAAACCAAAAAGAGATCCTGAAGACATTCCCTCTCCAATAGGAGAAGCATGTAATTATGCCCTTAAAATTGAGGGGCAAGAAAGTTATCAAATTAAAGTTGTATAGATAATAGACGCTGTAAACATTGTAATTAAATCTAATTTTTTTTTGAAAACTCTTTATGAAAGAGCAAAAAATCTTGAAACAACATAAAAATACACCAGTATACCAAAAATCTCAGTTCAACAGTATGGCAGGGTACCATAGATATGCATATATAGGTATTTGAATTATACTGGACAGCATGAATAACTAGCATTATTCGTTTTTGACCTTTTTTATGCAAAAAGATTTCATTAATGATCATCTATATCACAGGGAAATTCTAAAGTGCATATCTGTGTTTACACATTGCATGAAAATCTATATTCAGTTTCTTATCTAATATATACATGGATGTCTGTCATATGATGTCATAAAGGAAGATTTGAAGACACTTTACTGATTTACATTTGGGTGTGAATACTTACAGGCAAGATTCATTCAATTGGCAATAGAGTCTTCATATCCTTGTGCATTGTTCTAATCACTGTAGTAACCTGTTCAATCTGATCTTCACTAGAACATGCAGAGAGAAGTACCTTAGCAGTTCCTCCATCTGGATAACAGCCAGCATCAACCATTTCCTCAAAAATTTCCAAACATCTTGTATATAGTTTCTTTCTAGAGTAGGCTCCAATTCGTGAAGTCCAGGTCACAACATCAGGTGTCAAATTCTTGGCAGGAAGCAGCTGGAACAGCTCTTCCACTCTCTCAATAAACCCTGCACGTCCATAGACATTGATCAAAATGTTGTATGTGCTGATATCAGCTTCGTAGGGCCCCTTTTCCATTTCAATCAAGACTTTTTCCATGTTTTCAAATTTGCCTAACCGGCCATACAGGTTCAGCATACTGTTGAGGACAAAGGTGTCTGGTTCAAGGCCAGACTTGTGCATTTGGTTTACAATATCCTCACACTTAGCTATATTGCCAACTCTGGAGTAGGCAGATAGAAGTAGCATGTGAGATTTCATTGTGGGGGTTATCCCTAGCCTCTTCATCTCTTCAAATACCCCTTCAGCATCTGAAATATGTATAAATAAATCAAAAAACCATAAAAGAGTGGTATTTGCTGACAATTGGCATTAATTTATGTTAACTCAGAGAAAAGGTTTCCCCTTTTTGTCCAATAACAATAATGTGGCAATAGTTATGTTGATCTTTTTGTTTCAATGTTCTTTCCTTCAAGAACTTGTAAGATTTTCATGATAGATCAATGCAAATGATGCTGCGCAGTAACTCCAGTTAGTAGCAAAATATTTTGACTTTCCAGTGAAGATATTTACCCTCATAAAGACCAGCTCTACCGTAGGCATCAACCATGATATTAAAGGAAGCTCTGTCTGGTTCATAGCCCATGTGCTGCATGAGTGAAAATACTTCTGCTGCTCCGTAAGGATAACCTGCACGACTGTTGGAGATAAGAGAGTCAACAACCTAATGAACTAATTTGGGGGGATAAGCCCAATTTTATTTATCCAAAGAAGCAGGACAACAATTAAGGATTGTTAACTGCTAAATGATTCTAATTTCCACATTGAGAAGGTCAAAATTCAGGCTCAAAGAACTGCTGAACATAGAACATTATTAATACCTACTAACTTATTGCCAGAAATCAGGAGGTATAATGATAGGGGATCTCAACCTGTAAGCTTCCATGAGTGCATTGTAAGCATACACATCAGGTTCATGCCCAGCTTCTTGAAGCTGCTCAAAAATCTCCTCAGCCTTCTGACAAAGTCCTTCCCTAGCAAAAGCATTCACCATAGCAGTATACGTGCAAATATTTGGTTTACACTTTTGAACTCTCATCTCATCAAATAGTTTCAAAGCCATATAGGATCTTCTGGCCTGCAAAACAGAAAGGCATATACAAACCTTTAAGTTATATCAACAGCTTTAGACTATATCAAGTAAGCATAATGTGAAGGAGGGTAATGGCATCATCAAAGCACATTAGTTTGTTGAATCATGTAGCCTTAGTGTAAATTTTAAGCTACCTTCCCATACAAGTTGATCATGAGGGTGTAAGTTTCAGTAGACAATTGGCAGCCATCTCTCTTCATCCGCTGAAAGACTTCTATAGCTTTTTGAGAGTTTCCTCCCTTCATCAACCCATCAATATAAGCATTGTAAACATTGGCACCTGAATTGAAGATTTTTTTCATGTAAAATTCATAGTGTATAATATGACAGTTTGACAATATACAATATGAACTCAAATTACATCAAAATCAAGCAAAAACAGAGAAACATACTTGGGGGGAGGCCATACTTTCTCATCTCAGCAAAGACAGCTTCAGCTTTCAGTTTCATCCCACCTGTGCAGTAGGCCTTGATAAGAAGGGCATAAGTATCTTCGGTGGGTACACATCGAGCTTCAAGAAGTTCCAAGTATGTAGATTCCACCTTCTTGTATTGGGATTTTTGCCCATAAGCATCTATGAGCAAATTGAAGCACATGACATCCAGCTGAAAGGAGCTCCTGTGCAATATCCACTCACAAAGCTGTAGTAATAACAAGAGTTAAGTCAAGAATACTATATTTCTGTCTCTGAGTGAACCCATTTTAACATATAGCAGAAATAATCTCAAGAAACCCATTTTACCATCACAATTGGATCCCATTTTTTGGTTAAACGAAGCTGAACCGCTACATTAATAAGATCATCCCAAGTGTTATGAGTGGGAGAAAGATTATCAAGAGAAGCCCAAACTTTATTAGCATCAACCTCAGTCTGCAGAAATTCCAAAATCTGCTGTGCAATGGGGCTCAAAACAGGGAAAATTCCATCCACAAAGCCAGAACCATACTTCCATCCTTGTCCTCTTAATGAACCACCTATATAAATCAAGACAAGATAAAAACTAATTTACTAAAACTGTTCAGAACTTTATATTCATCTAAAGAAACTAAATTAATGGAAATTTACATCGTTTCCTGGAGAGTTTTTTGTGATGAAATGTCCTCAATTTGCCACTTCTGTCGATGTAAACACCTTCACGTTTCCATTTCTCAATAGCTACTTCACTGCTTGAAGAACTCTTTGCTATGCATTTGAAACTTGGCCTATATTTTCTTGGTTCTACTTCTACATAAACATAACTAAGCGGGTTTCCAACAGCCAACCTAAAAGCCATTGTTTCTTTTGAAGTTAGTGTTTATGTCATATAATCGAAACCCAGAATTCAGAAAATTTCAAAGCGAATGCCACTTCAAGTTCTAAACCAGCAAAAGTAAGAGCTAAGTATTGAACTTACATGAATTCGAAGAGGAGGAGTTTTCCAGTTTGAAAGATTGAGCGCTGAGAATTTCCTTGGAAAAGATAACGTGGCAGAGAAAAAGAGAATAATACAGACAAAGATTCTTCGAAATATCTTGAGATATTCATACGACACGTAAGATTACCGTTTTCTGTTAGATATTTCTAAAAGCAGATTATTTCGAGTTTCGACGGAACTGTAACTTCCTAACTTTGTTTCTTATAGCATCAAAAAT
>AWWV01001263.1:0-10144 GCA_001974805.1 Corchorus capsularis | reverse complement strand
ATAATAAAAGTAATCCCTCATGATTACTTTTCATGAGGGATGACAAATGGGCCTTCTTGATTGGTTGGTCTTTTTCTTTTTCTTTTTTTTTTGTTTCATGGTTTTTTGGATAAATGTTCAAATTGGTTCTTAAAGTTTACAAAAATGCTTAAATAATGACCTAATCATTTAATTTGGTTAATTAAGTTTCTAGCGTCAAATTGACATCCTAAATAACCCCAAAAGGTTAGGAACTTAAATTGACATTAAGGACTGATTTGAACCGATTCTGCAACATTAGGGATTGATTGAGTCGATTTTGCAACGTTTGGACTTAATTAACCAAATTAGAAGATTATGCCCTTATTTGAGTATTTTAAAAAATGTTAAGGATCAATTTGAGCAATTAGCCTGGTTTCTTTGGATTTTGCAGGTGTGTTTGGTTTATTGAGTTTGGGCCTCTATCATCCCTTTGTTGTTAGACTGCTATGTTTTTTTTTAGGGCTAATACATAGGATTTGAGCTTTGGACCTTTTACTTCTATTTATTGTACAGTTCCTTTTTATTGGGCTATAACACATATTAAATTTGTGAGTTTTTGTTTTTTTAAGTGACTTTGTTGACTAAATATCCCTCATGATGATTTTTCACTATTTATGGAGAAATTATTAGAAAGACCGCTCATGCGCTACGTCATTTATCCTGACTATTAAAATTGTGATAACTTTTTTTTTTTTTTTTTACACAAGTGATACGACTTAAAACACAAAATTAAACCCAATTGAAGTTTGACCTAATGCAATTGCTTTAAAGTGTAATTTTAATGGACTTTTGACCCCAAAAAAGAACTTTTATAAACATTCAATAGAGAATTTAAACTTAAAAATGATTAAAATTATTTTAAAAGTTGATTTTCACTTCAAATGATTAAAATTAATAAGTATGGTTAAGTGTTTTAACTTAAAAAAAATAATATTCTTTCTAATTTTGCATTACTTAATCAGTCAATCATATTTTTGAGAAAAATTAACTTGTATTGATACTAAAATTCCGGATTACAAAATGCAGATTACTTGTATTGTTAATCTCCGTCACCGCAACCAGACAATCACTTTCTAAAATGCAGTTCTGTATATCGTGTTCCACTGCTATCTCAAAACCAAACAATATGGCATGAACTTCCGCATAAAAAGAACTAACAACAACCCCAAGTTCCGCTTCTATAATCCTCGAAGCACTAACCACAACCTCCTTATCACTATTCTAACAACAACCCCAAGTTCCGCTTCTATCCTCGCAGAACAAAATGCCGCATCAACATTAATCTTCAAGGAACCTGATGGTGGAGACAGCCAGCAGTTAACGCGAACAGCTGCTGGTCTTGTTATAGCTGGTGCTACCAAATTCATTAAGTTTTGAATCAATTTACTCATCGAAATTGTCAAAGCCAATGGCATAGAGCAGCAAGCCGAGTGTAAAGCTTCATTCCGGTTACGACATATGGACCAAAGCAAAACTAAAAATAAATCAAGCCGCCCTAAGCTCTTGGCTTTGCCAATCATACGCTGCTAAAAATCATCCTCAGTAGACCACATCTCGATACAATCTTCAATCTAAGGTGCAGCCAAATTCCATACTTGAACATTAAAAGGGCACCCGAAAAAAATATGAAAGCAGGATTCATCATGATCAGTACACACTGCGCATAGACCATCAACCCCCATATATACCTCGCTGCTGCAAATTCAATTTCACAGGTAATAAGTCCCATATTAGTCTCCAAGTGAAGTAATGTACCTTTGGCGGGATGTTAGCACTCCAAATCCCCCTCCAAAATTGTCTTTGTGTCTCATCACTCTGATCTTCCCACCCTAACAGCTTCCTGGCCACATAGTAGGCCGATTTAATAGTGAAAACGCCCAATGAGGGTCCATTCCAAATCAAACTATCGGGTTTAAGGGTTCTCGGTATCGGCAAGCACATAATCCGACCAATTTCTTCTTCAATCACGGTCTATACTAGCTTATCAGCATCCCACTGCCGCTCATCAAAGTTGATCATATCGGAAACCTTCATCGTATCAAGTACTACTCCTTCCAACGACCTTGGCTTGAAACTAGGGGGATCCAGCAACCATCTTTCATGCCAAAAATTAAAATCACCGCTCTCCACATGCCATTTTGAGCCTTCGACAAGCACCTTACGCCCTTCCATTAAACTTCTACAAATAAAAGATGGGTTGTGTCCCAAAGATGCAAGAAGAAAGTTAGATCTTGGGAAGTACTTGGCTTTAAGCACACGAAAGCATAGCGAATTCGGGTTCTGTTGTAACCTCCAACATTGTTTTGCCAACAATGCCAAGTTGAAGGCCTCAAAATCACGAAAGCCCAACCCGCCATCCAATTTTAAAATGCATATATCCTCTCATTTCTTCCAATGTATCTTCCGTATATTCGCATTGCTTCCCCACCAGAACTTCACCAATATCATATTCAATTCAGCAATAAAAGTCTTCGGGAAACGAAAAACACTCATTAGATACATCATGATCAATTGTGCCATAGATTGTATCATCATTGCCCTACCTGCAATTGAAAAAATTCTATTCTGCCAACTGTCTACGAACTAGCCCCTCCTTGATATATTGGAGTTCTCGCTTCTTAGCTCTACCAACCATAATTGGTAAGCCAAGATATTTTTCCCGCTCTAAAATACGTTGCACGCCCAGCTTTCGCATGATCAAACTTTGGACTACCATCGCCATATTAGAGCTAAATAGAATGACCGACTTATCAATATTCACCTGTTGACCAGAAGCTTGTTCAAAATCATGTAAAATGCCAAGCACAGCTTCACACTCCTCGACACATGCTCTTAAAAATAGGATACTATCATCCGCAATGAATTAAATTACTGAGCTATTCAAGGCTACTCCATGAATTAAATTACTAGTCGTAGTATGTGTAATTAAGCACGAAAGCACCTCCATACACAGTAAGAACAAGTGAGGAGACAAATGATCTCTTTGTTGAATACCATGACTAGGACAAACTTTACCACAAAGTTTCCTATTAATCAAAATAGAATATGAAACTGATTGCACACATGTCATGATCTGCGATATCCACCTAAGCGAAAAACCCAATTTACACATACACTTTTCAAGAAAGCTCCATTCTACCCTGTCATAGGACTTACTGAAGTCAAGTTTGCAGCAAGCCTGGTATTGGTGGAGCATCTATTTGCTAGGTTTCTTGAGTCCTAATAACGTCTTATTCTCTTCTTCTTTCTTATGGGTTTTGTTGAGAACGATGGCTGGAACACTTTCGAATCTGTCGAAGCTTTCAATCCAAGATGGGGAGGAAGCTAACGAAATAAGCCCGGTAGAGAATAGTGTGATAATTGAGGATGCAGACTGGCTTGAGGTGACGGAGGAAGGGGTTGCTTCTTTCCATCTGCTGGGCAAACTTTTTTTCGAAGAGGAGGGCTAATGTGGAGGGGCTTCGGGTAGCCATATACCAGGCTTGGAAGCCGGAGTGTGATCTTGTGGTCAAGTGGTCAAGGAAGCAGGAGACAACCTCTACACATTTAAATTCGATGATGTAGTGGAGCGTGATAGGGTTCTTGTGAACCAACCATGGTCGTTTCATAGAAATTTGTTGGTTCTTCGGGAATTTGATGCTTTGCAGGTGCCGGAGGAGATTAGTTTTCAGTTGTGTCCGGTTTGGATGTGAGTTTTTAAACTTCCCATTATGATGATAACGGAGAAAGTGTAGAGGGCCGTAGGAGCGGCCATGGGTGATGTTCTTGAAGTATATCAATCTTGCAGTAGGTACCTTCGGATTAGGGTAAGGATTGATGTTAATCTTCCATTGAAGGAGGGTACAACGATTACTACGCCGCACAGGGATATTGAGGTGAAGTTCCGTTTCGAAAAATTCTCTACTTTTTGTCGGATTTGTGGGATGGTAATTCATCTTGATCAAGACTACCCTGTTCGAGTTTTGCATTTAAAACTCAATGTTTTATGATTCTGAAGTTTTCTGGTTATCTGCGTGCCGAGATACCAGACCTCAAGCCAAGGCATTTCCATATCGGAGTCAGTAGCTTGAAGACAGGTAGCTTGGGTGGTGCAAGTGGCAGCCGCTGTTTGCCTGCAACAACTACTTCTGTGACCTCTCGGCCTCAGGCGTTCCGGAAGCATGTTGATAGTTTGGCTCTCCGGTGAAGGGCGGCGGCACAGGCTATTGCTGATGACAATGTGTTTGGGAGGTTGCCTAAAAAATCGGAGGGTTGTTGGTGGCGAGGGGTAAGGATCCGATAGTGGTAGGAGAGGTTAGTTCTCCAAGGAGATTAGTGGAAAACGTGGATGTTGTTTTTTATCGTGATGTGGATGGGTGTCATGTCCGACGTGGCGGCGATGTGGCAGCCAAATTTCAAAAAAAATTGATGGAGGAAGGGATCATGGGGGCGAGTCTGACTATTTGAGTCTTAAGGGAGTAGAGGGTTCGAGTGCAAATTTTGCAAGTGCTGAAAACGTGGCTCATTTGGTCCCTGGTATTTGGCCTTCGGTAATGGGCTTGGGACCTAAGCAGGGTGGGACATTTGACATGGGTTTGGGATCTAAGTAGTTTGGGCCTTTAAATATGAGTTCGGGTTCTAAGCAAGGTGGGCCTGTGGACATGGGTGTGGATAAAAGATGGATGCTAGATCCTGTTTCAAATGAGGCTAATGGGCATAAACGTTCTAAGCCCACTTTAGTTGATGATTTTGGGCCTGATGTATACTCCACTCTAGTAGCAGGACAGAAGTCGCAGTTTGCTATGAGTGAGCTATCTTCTTCTCCTCTTTTTATCTTCGGCAATGGTGCTACTTTAGAAGCAAAGTCAGTTCGGAAGTGGCGTAAGATGGCAAGGGTTTTGTCGAAGTAATCGTTTGAAGTGTTGGGTCCTCAAACCAACCTTAAGGAGGGGCAGAAGTAAGGCTTCAATAATGGTATTATGATCTCGGATGGTGCTGCATCGGCCAAGAAGTCTAGGGATAGGGAGGAAGGCTTAGGAGGCGACTTTGCAGGGCTAGAGGAAGGTGCTAGTGGCACGACAAATGACATCAATTCGGTGGAACAACCTACTATTAATGTTAATCCAGCGGCAGAGATGATCAGTAAGAATCATCTCTGCAGAAAATTATGAATTGTTTTGTTTGGAACTGCCGGGGCTTAGGGCAATCCCGGACAGTTCGTGAGTTAGTTAATTTGTTTCTTTTAATAAGCCCATGCTTTTATTTTTGTCTGAAACTAAAAGAACTAGGAATGCAATGGAATGGATCTGAGTTCGTTTGGGTTATGATTTTTGTCTTGCTGTAGATTGTAGAGGTAGATCAGGTGGTTTGGCTCTTTTTTGGCTTAACTGTATTGATGTTTCTATCCTTTCTTTTTGAATTACCATATTGATGCTCAAATTGGGTCTACTTTAGCCACTGCATGGATGTTCACTGGTTTTTATGGTAGACGAGAGACACATCGTAGGAATGAGTCCTGGCACTTACTTCGAACCCTTAATGTTAAATCGTCGTTGCCATGGTTGTGTGCTAGCGATTTTAATGAAATTTTGTGCAGTGATGAGAAGGTAGATGGGGCAATTGATCCTTCTCTCCAAATGGATGAGTTTCGAGAGGTTGTTGAAGGCTGTAATTTTCGAAGCCTTCAAGTGCAGAGGCCATTACTAACATGGCATACAAAGATACATGGAGAAATTGTGTTTGAAAGGCTTGATCGTGCTTTTGGGAATAACCTATGGTGGGATCCTTTTGGTTTTTCTTTCGAAAAACATTTGTCTACAACAGTCTCAGATAATCACATTTTTAATTGCTATACATGAGCAACCAGTAGTTCCTTTTGGAGGAGGTAAACATTTTAAATTTGAGGCTATGTGGTCTTCGCATGATGATTTCGAGCGTTTAGTGCGTGATTCTTGGAATGGTGCTTCGTCGCAGAGGATTATTTGAAATATTTAGTCTTGCGGGATTGCATTGGCACAATGAAACAAGTCCGTTTTTGGGAGTGTGAAGCATAAATTGAATGCCAAAAGCAAGGAGTATGATGCTGTGTATAAGGAGGGTACGGATGATACTCTTTTTAATCAGTGCAAAAGTGAGTTGGATGATCTGATTAAGCAGGAAGAAGTAATGTGGCGGGAGAGATCAAAAGCGTTTTGGTTGAGGGAAGGTGATAGAAACACGGGTTATTTTCACTCAGTGGCAACAACTCGGAGAAGAAGGAACAATATATCTAGCATTGAAGATGCCGGTGTGGATTGGAAAACTAGTGATGCTGATATTGAAAAGGTTGCTTGTGACTACTATCAGGATATTTTTTCTACAATTAATCCATCGTCACAAGCTATAGAGACAGTGTTATCTCACGTTTCAGTTCGAATTGATGATGAAATGCGGCATTTGCTTTATGCTCCATTAGGGAGGCTGCTTTCGAAATGCAGGCGAATATGGTGCCCGATCCTGATGGGTTTTCCCCTTCTTTTTTCCAGAAGTGTTGGCATATCGTAGGTACGGATGTTGTGCGTTTTGAACTTGACTTCCTGAATAATGGGGTTGATCTGCCCGATGTAAATCACACAAATATCGTCTTGATCCCTAAAGTTGATAATCCAGGGACGATGAGGGACTATCGGCCTATAACTTTGTGCAATGTGATTTTCAAAATTGTTTCTAAAGCTATTGCGAATCGTCTCAAATTGGTGCTTCCTAGTGTGATTGGGGAGAGTCAGAGTCCACGGGAGGAGGAAAGCAGTAGGCGGCGGAGAGACAAAAGGGAAACATTAATAATAATACTATTATAGTAATGTAATCTATATAAGTTAATTAGTACTTTTTAATCATGGATTGGATCTAGGTGAAGATTAGGACTATCTAGGTAATTTTGATTTTGGTTTATAAAAAAATGTTTTCTTATAATTATAATTATAAGGTTCTTATATTTTTTATCAATATGTTTATGTATTATTATACTTCATGTTTAATTTTTAACCGTATCTTATGAACTGAAACTCGATATTTAAAAATTGGATTTCGATACACGATATATATCTCGATTTAACAACTATGAGACTTACCCCCAATAAATCCCACATTGTCAATCTTAGGCTAAAACCGCCACTAAATTTATGCAAAAATTTTAGAAATAATTCTGAATTGTCACAATTATTTGTCGGGATATATGACATGGTGGGAGTAGTCCATCTAATAATTTCTTTCATTCATTATTGTGAAGGTGACATATGGCATATTGTTATTATAAAATATTTTTTCGTAGTATTAAAATTGATTGTATATTAATAATACATTTTCTTTTAATATTATATAAATTATTATATATAATATATATATATGATAACTTTATATAATAATAATTCATTAAGCAATAGAGTAAAATAGACTTAAATAATATAATAACATAAACTTAATTATGAGATGCTAGCCGATTATTGAGAAGGGAAAAGCCCCATAAAATCTACTTTGGGCAACGGAGTTGCTTCAGTGGAGGAGGAACAAGCAGTTGGTAATCTTAAATGCACATGCAACGAATATTAGCCGGCACCTAAAAAAAATACTTCACCTGTTATGAATAATATAATTTTGAGCAAAGTTAAGGAGAACATACAATGGAGGGATGCCTCAGTCAGAGCAATACGAGCCAAAGAAATGTTAAAGGGAATGATCATGACTACGTTGGTGACATTGGGTGTGATTTAGGCTTTTAGCTGGTGCAGTAGAATCATTTAGAGGTCCAAGATGAAAATGATCAGAAACATGATTGGTGTATGATTCAAAAGAAGGCAAATAGGGTGAATCATAAAAAGTAACAGAGACGTGGAGTTATTGCGAAACACATCTCCACAAAAGTCAATCTCAGAGTCTTTCTTGTCTGATAACGATATTGCTCATAGAAACATGATAATTCTAAAAGAGGCAGAGACTGTGTGAGAAGTGAATCGAGCTCTTGGCGTTTCGTTTGTACAAGATAAGCAATAGGTAATCCAGGCCCTGGTTGATATTGAAGGAAGACTGGGATCACACATGCTTGAAGCTCCTGGTGTTAGGTTTGTGTTTGGTAATATTTATGGTCTGAATAAATGAAGATGAATATAGGAAATTTGCTAGGTTCTTTGCTGGACTATTCATTGTCATGTAGGTGTGTGGATTTCGGGGGGCGATTTCCATATTACCACGTGTGGAGGAAGGATTTGGTGATTTCATATGGCAATATATTTTTTTGAAGCGATTCAAGTAACATTGTGAACTGGATGTATGCATGGAAGTTTGCTTATATGCCAAGAGATTGTGCAATGTTATTGATGATGGTTTGGCTAAGTCAGCTGGTTAATTTTAATTGATTGGGAGAAATGGTTGTTTTTGGTTTGTGGTTTCCTATTTCGGTTGGTGGTGTTTTTTTCCATGGAAATTGTTGTTCGGATTTTATGAGTAAGATTTATTTCTTTCTTGATTTTGGTTTCATTCTGACTCTTTGAACCTGAAATTGTCAAGTTTTCTCTTGCCTTCTTATAATAAAATATTATTGCTTTTCAAAAAAAAAAAAACTGAATATTTTTATATGAATTAAAAGAAAATACTTCAAAGAAAAAAGGTCTCATAGAACTAATTAAAATACAATTGATTGAATTACATGAAATTTTACTTAATCCATTTCTAGAGTAGCAGTACACTGTACTGGTTTGACCAGGCTTAACCCTTTTGGGTTTGGAGCATAACAAATTTAAATTCTTTGAACAAATGCAATCGAACATGTATTCTCATTTTTCACCCTACTAGGAATATCGCTTGCCATCTTAACTAATCTTTTTTTTTTTTGGCAAATTCTCTATGGAACATTATAACAACACACCTAAATGAATGATGATGGAACAATAACTAGAATGTAAGGGGAGATTATATTTGATATGGAATATTTGCTACACAAATATCAATAGAAGAAATCAGTCTTCAGCATATCTCCTTGTATAACTTCAAGAAAATCAGCATTGTAGACAACATTTTCAAATTCCCAATTCCAAAATGTTCAAACATCCCAAAATTTTTGAGAACAAGAGGAGGTACCAGAAAGTGTGCCAGTAATCTCGTTTCTTTTATAGTAGATGTCGAAAATGTAGCGGCTCGTTTGATGTGCAATTTTGAAAATAGGCCAAAATGCTTCAAATTTCCTCTTACCATCATGTGGATCATTTTCAGCTTCTCTCATTTTAGCATCTACCTCTCAGAGTAGGCTCAATCAATTCCCATCTATCTGGATATTTGATTAGATTGGTCCGCACCTTTGGCATTTCTTAGTAATTTTTAATGATTATTCAATATTTATAGGTAATTCAGTAATTGACAAATAAAATGAAATGTAAAACAATTATTTTCTTATCAAAAAACTTCTTAAAAAAGAGTTACGCTCTAATCCAGATGTAGTTCGAATTCTGAATATCAAATTGAGATCAACTTCAAAATTAGTCCAAACTCGAACCTAATCTAAGATCGAATCCGAAAATATCAAAACTCAACATGGCCTGAATTCGAATCCGAATGAATCTAACTCACCCAATTGACAGCTCTACAATTACGCTTCATTAGAGCTAGCTAAAAAAAATTAAAGATCATTAATTAATACTCGCAGCTCATGTTTAGGCATTTTCAATTTTGAATAGTGTAATTACTATCCTGGGCACGTGTTAAAAGATCCCTTTTTTTTTGGCGACTCATGAACATGATATTGAAATTGACTGTATAATAGGAGTTAACCATCTCCTTTTCCTATAATCCCACCTCGTCCATCCCAAGATTCGAACTCAGGATCTCCTACAAGAAATCCTAAGTTTTAACTAATGGGGTATCCTCTTGGGGATGTTAACAGACCTTTTTAATTACATTTAATAACATGTACTTTTTTGTTAGATCAAATTAACATGTACTTAATTTGAAAGAAAAAAAGGACATTTATTAAATTAAGAGTTTGTCAAGTTTAATTGTTTCACACTAAACTAAAAAGTATTCCTAATCAATTTACTTCAATATATATATATATATATATATATGTATATATATATCAGCTATTGCCTCCTTTCCTCAGCAACTCTTTAAACTCTTC
>AWWV01001248.1:0-10311 GCA_001974805.1 Corchorus capsularis | reverse complement strand
CATGAAAATCAAATCACAATGATGAGTGAGGCCAAACTAGGGTTTCCCAACAGAAAGTGACCCAGCACAAACCTCCTCCACCGAAACCACGTTGAGCAATTCTGTCACTAAAAGGCACCAACATTCTGTTCTTTTTCAGCTCCATCAACCTTAAAATTCGAGGTGTCAAAATACAACAATGAGAAAGTTCCAAGCTGATGTTATACAATTTTGTCCAATTGTAATGTTCTTCACACTTGACAGCTAAAAACAACTCAACTACATCATTTAAATTGAAGTGACATAGAAGCAAAGCCAGGCTTCCTCCAATATCTAGTAAGTTACCTAGATATCTCGAGGGGGTCAGTGAATCTGAATGAACCGAATTGACAAACACCTCCTTCGAGAGATCAAAGGTAACAATCTCCTGAGTTGCTGTTTCCTCGTCATCATCATTTCGTAAAGACAACCAATGCAAGGCACCATCTGCAAAAACCCCTATCTTCCCACAACGGGGAGGAAAGAATTTATCATGACAAAAAGGAACTGCTTTTTTCCCCATGTATTTGATGCGAAACTAAAAACCCAGATTTCAACATCATCATGATTTTCTTTCCAATATTCAGGTCGAATCATCTGAACAAGTTTATAGTCATTGCCAATGGAGTCATACCCAAAAGCGAACACGGAGTCGCCACTATAATTAGGGCTTTCTCCAGGACAGGCAATTACCTTGTTAAACTTTCTGGTGAAGGGATTTAATAATAACCATCTATAAACCTGATGATCACCATACTCCTTTCTGGTTTTATCATATAATAAAAGCAAACCGTTGCATGAGCCATAGACTTTGAATCCATCTCTGATAAAACAACCATCATCATCGGGATTTAATGGATTGCCTAGTTTAGAAATTTCGTCTTCGTCATCAAAGTCTGCAACATAGAGGCCACTCTTGCTCTTATCCCCGTAGCTTTTACCGTAAACAACCACTTTGCGATGGGTTTTGGTCTTCTTCGATCGATTCAGATGCGCCGTCGTAAGAGCGGCGCTGTCAATTTCTTGACAGACTTCCTTGGAAAGGCATCGGAATCGTACAAGATCCTTAGCCGACAGACTCAGGAAAATTTCCAAGATTAGCTCTTTGGGGATCATTTGGGGATCATGACCTAACTCTTCTGAAGTGAACCTCTAGACTAGAGTGTTAGTAGGGTTTATATACACCATAATTATGTTGGGCTTTGGGCCATATTTGGGTTTATATTTGCTTTTGGGGGCCTATTTGTTTGTGTTCATAAACAGGATCCTATTATCAAAAAATTTTAACCCGAAATCACTTTTCTAACTTCGATTTTGGTTAAAGAACAAATTTATGACCCCAAAAGGAAATAGTCTCGATCACATAGTCAACTAGCCTAAAAGAATCGAAAATTCCTTCACTTAGAAAAAGAATCGAACGAGAATCGGCGAAAACAGAAGTCAAAGTTTTAATAATAATTAATATAATGAGCAAATACTGAGTCTCCAATCTATGATCAAACATTCCAACTGCTAATCAGCTAAATGCAGTAAACCCCAAAATGGAAACTCTGATTTCAATCTGGAAAATGGCTTACTTTTTAAAAAAAGAACTTTAAAGAGATCATCACTACATAAAGAGAACAGAAAATTTTTTAACACTAATATACATGGTTACCCTAATGCTCTAATCCTCTTGATCTGGAACAACTAAGAAAAATAGTGTCTCAGACCTGAATGTTGCGGCACTAATATTCAAAGTGTACCACCTGGATCATGCAACTCACCAGGCATAGCACACAATACTACTAGAAATGACTGACTACTAAAAAAGGGGGCGAATAGCTAATTACAAGACATCACATTGACTGACTTCTTTACATTATGTTTCTCGACAAAGCCCGAGTATGCACCTACCTTCTACGAAAACAAACCCTGGAAGCACTTTTTAAACAGGCAATGAAAGAGCAGCACGACGCACCCAAGCCAAACACATAAGAACCAGGCATGCTTATCTATCACCTTCGTCGTGCTGAATTTGTATGCAGGTGAGCCTTGCTGTCACTCCTTATTCTATCAGCATACATGGGCAAGCGAATAATCTCATTAATCTCGTTTAATAAAATTTCCTCGGTGATGTTATCCTTTATACTTCGCATAACCTGTTATTTGCATAACCAAACAGCTTTTACTTCACTGCAGTTTAGCTAAGGGGAAATGATTGACTACTTTGTTGGATTAGAAGTGATACAAACCTTCTTGAATGTATTGAAATCATTGGGAGTCGATTTATCTGTCCTGATCCGCATATAGATCCAGACTTGTTTATCGGGATCCCAACCACATTCGATAATCTTCCCAGAGAATGCAGAGGGAGGATCTGAAACATCTGCAAGTCATTTATGAAATTAAAGAAAAAAAAATCAGAACCAATAATAATCTAAAAATGAAGCAGAAAAAGAATTGAATACAAGTCACATCATTAACCTCTGAATTCGACTATACTCCCTTCCATTAACTTCTTTCTCCCCCGTTCATAGAGAAACAGTAGTTCACGATCATCATTACCAATCTGTCAATATGCAAGTAATACAGCTTTTAAATATAGGGATCAATGTCCGCAGAAATTTTGATATAAAAAAAGAGCCACAATTCTACATGGAAGACCATTAAAAGCGAAATGAGAAAAACAACCTCAAATAGAAAGTCAACAGAGTTCAGCTGAGCATATTTCCACTTCAGAAGACCTTCATGAGTCCTTGGTACATAAGGATCATCCCAGCCCTGGCATATAAAATAATCAAATCAATAACCACTTAAAAGTTCAATGCACACCTAAAACCAAGACAGTCTTTCCTAACAGAGCATGTTCTAAGAGGCAACAAAAACTTGAAAAGCAGATATATGAATTCGCAGGATGCTGGGTGTGAAACTGGAAAGGACAAAATTTGAAAGATTGTATAGGGTGAAAAACATAAAAGTTGAAAGATTGTATAGGGTAAGATAATAAATAACACCTGATATAATTTAGACAAAACAGAGAAGAGTAATTAAGCATGTTCAAAAGTTTTAAAATTCACAATTCAATAATCCTCTTTAATCACCTGAAAAATAAGACCATCAGCCTCATGAGAGAGCTTTGGGATAAATTCCTTCAAAACCTTATTTACGGTAGACAGCAACCAAAAATCCTTCCTCCGCACCTGAATAACAGATTTAGATAAATTAGTAACCCATTCAAGAAAGGCAGGGATGCATCAATACATTAAACATTGGTGCTCCTCAAAACATACCCTGAAGGGTTCAAGGTCATATCGATAATAAGGATTCCGGCTCTGGTAAATGTTGTGGCGTTCATAATTCCGAGGCTCAATAACTTCTTTTTCAAGCATTTTCCATCGTTCATAGAAAGGCCGCTGCACAAGTTCATATAGAAATCATTAATAGATAGTTTTTCTATTTTACTTTTTCGTCCAAGAAAATAGATATAATATATCTGAAAATAATAAAAAGCACTGTCTCTCCACTTGAATCTACTCTTGCATATAACAAGTTCATATAGATAGGGGAAAAAAAGATAAGAAGCATTAGAAAGTAATGAGGGAAAGCAACACAAACTTCCCTGGAGAAATTTACTTTGTATTCATTAAAGCTCTCCATTACATTGAAGCATTTGCAATTTGCATATTTTTTTCTTTTACTTTTTGGCGAAAAAGAATAAGAAGCAAACAGCAAAACATTATAAACAGAAACAAAGGGCAAGCAAACATAGCCATATTAATGTCCTCCATAACCCCAAATGGATGACAAGCCTATATCCAATAATGCATGCTTGTTTAAATATTTGTTTAGGGAGATCAAAACCATAACAAATTAACAGTACAGATCACAAATGCATTTTACTGAAAAGTCCCAACTAGGTTAGTGCACATAAATGGTATCCATAAAGCCTAGAGTAGAATAAGACACTATCCAATGATATTAACTGAATTATCAGTTCCATAAGACAATTGCAGTGCCAAAGAGGACAAGCAATCATGAAAAAGATGGAAATAAATAAGGCAAACCTCAATGATAGGCAAATGGTTCAATGCCATCATATCATAGATGAGATATCTTCTCTCTTGCTTCTGTGAGTCTGGCAAGGTATCAATTACCATCTCCCCATCAAGCAATGTGAAATGATGAGTTCTCTCCCCTATACCCTTACAAGAGAAAATATATTTCGAATTAATAAGACTCATGAGACAATGAGTTTCCAGATTTTTCCCCTTAAATAAGACATGCAAATACATACTTCATTTTCTTTTCTGCAAGGAAACCTCATCTGAACCCTCTGGAAATTAAAACTCCTATCAATTAAGTAACATCCATCCACAGTTATCAACATCATATATCGTGTTCCATCTGCTTTCCAAGTGGCATAATAATAGCGTTGCCTTAAAAGTTGCAAATTGTCCCTGCAAGCAAAATAGAGAAATTAATTTTTATATTATAAAGATCAAAAAGTTAAACAAGACTAAAATAGGACATAGCTCAATATGAACTCATGCAGAGAAGAAAGAAAGAAAGGGGAGGGAAAAAATAAAGAAGCCAATAAACAAAATAATAAGAATATTAATTTTGTTGTTCACCCTCAAACAAAGCTTCACCCTATTTTTCTTCCGTATTGTAGTGTATTAGAAATAAACAAACCCTAAAAGCTCATGACCGAGCTATTACCAAGAATGGGAAAATGAGAAAAGAATAACATGTCACCTTAAAACCCTATGAATTGAAAGCATGTTCATGACTACCCAACAAAATTTTTTGATTTAGAACATAAATAATTATATCCTTCACACTTAACTTGTCCACCACACAGGCAGCCAAATACCAGACCACTAACTTTTAAATACTTATGTTTGATGGTGTAACATAAAGCATAGCTCCTGCACTTCTCAAGGCACTTTTACTCTACTAATTTAACAATGCATTTCTTACATAATTTAATAAAAATCAACTTCAAGCCTGAGCACTATTCCATTAATTTGCTGATCACAAACCAAACCAGCTTACAAGAAAACTAGCTTTAGGAAGAAGACATATGACCAAGAAAACAGAATAACCAAGACATATTCAGGTACCTGTTGAGCGAAACTGGATGTGATCCGGGAAATTGTGTATGTCCTCTACCCTGGTTTCAAGAAATGACAATGCCAGAGCTCATGTTAAACCAAAACTATTAAAAATAATGAGCCAAGTGAAAAATTGAATTCAGAGAAAAAAAATTAAATAAATAAAAAAAGGTAATCAGTCTCCCATGATTTTTGTTTGAAAAGAGAAAACTACGACACCTAGAAATGAATTGAAATGAAATATTTCAAACATTTTTAGTCCTATGCATGTTAAGACGCACATTTACAAAATGAAAACAACAGCAAAAACATGACCAAAGAAGGGGCATGAAATCATCTGATATGCAGTTTTAAACAAATCTTTCCCTCTGCTGACTGCTACAAGGATCTTGGAAACTTAAGAAGATAGTATGTTGCCTGTCCTCTCCGCATTCCTTCCCACTAGTATTCTACACTCATTTGGAATTTATTCTTTTGACATTAATTTAAACAGAACGAAACACAAACACCCAAACAATATCTCCCAATTTTAGGTAAACATGGTAAGGGAGATTTGATCTTGTTAACTTCTCTTTGGTTCCCTTTTAAGATTTCAAAGTATAAGCAGGACTGAACAAAAACGTCAGTATGATATGTAAGTTATTGAAAATGCCCATAAAAGTAGTCTCATAAGTTTCAAATATTCTAATTATAACAGCCATTGTAACATATTCAAAGCCCACAAACTCATCATTAAATTGTCCTCACCAAAACTATCATGGATACAGCAAGGAAGCAGAATAAACAAATAAAGTGAATACACAATCTATAGCATGCTATCAGTCATAAATGTTGGTAATTCTTGCTCTCTGCACATCTCATAGGCTTGACAGAATAAGTAGCTAAATGTCAAAGAATGGCTTTCAAAGAGCATACCCCACTAGTTAACTTCAATGTTTGGTAGCAGAACATCCGCAGTGATTCCAGCTGGTCAGGAGGTATTTCATCTCCCAAAATGTCATCATTTGTCATCACAACATCTGGTTCATGATTCTCCTGAAATCACAAAAGAGTTATAAATGCAGAAATCTAAACAAATTGCATCTTACACCTCATAACAATTTGCAATGACTAAATAACAGAGCTTAACATGATATATGATTTGTAAGCCTTTCATAAAACTTAATACAGTATCTTCTCTGATCTGTATGGTGAAGAAGACAAAAACGAAGGCCAACCACCAGCAAAGACTACTAGTGTGGTTAAGAAGATAATTTCATGATATGCATGGTAAGTAGGCTGTTTTCTGATAAAAAGTCAAATCTTACCTTTCCCATATGGAAGGGAGTAATGGGTATTACAAGCTTTAGTGATATAACATAGAGCAAGTGGACAAATACAACTTAACAATCTGGGCAACAATAGGTTTTTTGATTGTAATTGATAAGAAACAAAGAATACAGCAAGGTTGTCCATACTTGTACTTTAGTTGGAGGTCCATCATCATCATCATCATCTGGGACTGCTTCACCATTGAGATCAAGATCAGAAGATCTCTTCCACTCAGGAGTTGGCGGGCATACAACCATTTCAGGCCTTCTTTCATGATAGAATGCATACAAGGCATCAATATAGTCCGGTTTGTAGATACCTGGAGGGCGTGCCTCAGAAAAAAATTTTATTGCCTGCGCAAAAGGTGAAATAAGAGTAATATTCCATCATGAATGCCTAAATGGCATAAGGGACAAACTGCAGCAAACAACACCTGACCTGGGTTACAGACATTGATTGTGAACGCATGAGATAGTGGATAATCATGAACCCAGTACGGTTATGCCCATGCGTACAATGGACAAGAATATATTTCTTTGATTTCTGACGTAGGAGGAATTGTGATACCTGATAAACACAAATCATAGCATCTTGGGAATAAGTCAATCAAGAAAATTGAGGATCTGCATGCTATAACAAAATCAGCAATTGCACTATATTATATGAATGAAAAGTGGGGAGACAATATTGATTATAAGGTCCAATTTACAATTCAGATTCCAACATAGGAGTCCCATAATGATAAAGAAACATATAGTACCAGCCACAACATCAATCATCAACTGATCAATCAACCAACAGAGTTGGAACTAAATTCATCACATGAATCACATTCTAAGAAGATATGAAGGCAGATATATTCTATTAGATCCTCAAAAATGATAAACAAGTATCATAGCAAAAAGTACCTCGTAGACAAAAGTATTTACAGACACATTATCAGGTACAGCATCCCTTCCCCTGCATTGAATCTAGGGGACAGAAAATCAAGAAATTAACATCAAAGCAGCAAGCATAATGAGAATTGAGAAGCATAAAAGCATACTAACCCTCTGCTCACCTTTACATGCTTAATGCCTTCCTTCTTCAGGTCTGTAGTTTGATAGTAACGAGATGTGTTTGTCAAATCTATCACCAAACCAAGCTGAAAACAGAAACATGTCCAATAAAGAATCTCACTTTAAAAGTATGATCCAACAGATATTGATAAATAAGTATTTGGGTGGCAAGCACAGAAGCACTAATTAACATCAGTCGTTAGAACTAAACTTAAGTAAAATCTTAAATGCTGTAATCATGCCCTACAACTGACTTTATATAAGGTTATTATATGCATTTTCCAAATATAGAGAAACATTGTAATTTTTTAGGTGGTAAGTACAGAAGCACTAATTCACATCAGTCCTTAGAATTAAACTTAAGTAAAATCTTAAATGCTGTAATCATGCCCTGCAACTGACTTTGTATAAGGTCTTTATATGCATTTTCCAAATCTATAGAAACATGACGCGTAATTTTCGAGGATATATTGTTAACTTTAGACCCTTCATGAGGATTTTGGCATACATTAGCAGGGTTGATACGATAGTCTTATCATGGTATAAATGATCTTTGCACTTCATAAAAAATAGAACTGGAATGAAAAAAGAAGCGCATACACACAATATACCTTCCTTCCTAAAACTCTTTGCTGATGCATCACTTGTTTAAAAGAGTATCTTTTACCGGGAGGAACACAGTCATTGTAAGATTCACTAAGTGGAGTTTTAGAAGGAATGATGCAGCCTATTTCTTGACCAGCTGCAGGACAATCCAGCCAACCTGCAAGAAGATTTGAATAGTATAAAAATGCACGATGATCAAAGTAAAACAAAATTTTCAAATTTTAAAGAATCAATCAAACCATAACCCAAACCCAAAAAAATGAAATGAAATGACAATTTAAAATCCATGTCTATGTTTTAGTGACGATGCCAATGTGGCAATGTCACAACGCACTACAATATAGTTGTAAAAGGCTGAACCACTCAATCAAATGTGTCAACTTCTACAATGCATCCATAAATATTCTTAATATATATATATATATATTTAACTCGCTGACACATAAAAACCATTAACTATATTATTTGTATAAAAATAAACATATAAAAACACAAAACATAACAGAAGATACAGATGAATAACTAACATGGTCATAAAACAACACAATATTTGGCAATGTAACACCAATGCTACTAAAATAAATTGATAATAACCACAAGCACATAGCAATTATCGAGCAAAGTTGGGATCTTACCAGGAGGGATCCTACTCTTATCATAATATTTGGTATAAGGATTCCTATTTTGATAATAGTTATCATGTATAGGAGGCTGAGAGACATGCACTGGTCGGTCATGGTCCTTTTTCATTCTCTTCCGCCTTTCTTCACGTTCCTAATAAAAGCAAATCCCATTACCAAGCAGGAATGGACACTAATGCACAAGTATGAAGATGAAAAACATATAAAAGAACTAAGAAAAAAATTTAACAACACAGTGTGGCATGCTTAGCCTTGAGAGAAAACAGATTATGGAAGAGTAAGGTGGAGAGAATAAAAAGTGGGACCCAATGTCCCTCTTTTTTATATTTGCCATTAATGTCCCTGTTAAGTAACAAGAAATATTATGAACAAACTGATTATTCATAGATATTCAAGGAACAACCGGAGAACATATGCTAAAATTATAAGAAAATCTATACAACTACTTTGCAAATGAGAGCATTTTCCAGTGTAAATTGTATACAAGCCAAAATTCATCTCAATTCTACGGGTTGCCTTGACCATAAGTAGCTACTAGCCAGATCAACAACATTACTATAAACAACTTCAACGCTTTATAAGCACATAAGAACAAAAGCATTCTCTTAGCTACAGCACTACCTCATCCTATTCTGCTATACCTCATCATTCTGCTGCTGCCCGAATCACCTCATTTTATTTATTAAAAAAAAAAAGCCAGGACTTATATCCCATAAATGATAGATGTCAAGAGCAACTAAATGCATTCCTCTTTAAACGGAAACAAAATAAGAAATCCATTCAAGGAAAACGAGGAGTACCCGCCGCGAAATTTCAACTGCAGACTCTGCATGGTCTTCTGGTGCAGAGTAATGCTCTATATGTCTTTCATATGTCTCTTCATCATCTTCAGGCAATGGAGAAGCATTTAAGTCCATGCTAGCAATCATTCAGCATCTACCAGAACACCATGAACTTATAACCTATATGGAAAGCTAAATAAAATCAAAACAAATAACAAAATGTATATTCTTAAACAGTAAATTCTATAATCAATACTAAACCATTATCACAAGAACAATGACTAGCTCTCTCCTGAGGAGTAAATTCGAAACTTAAAAGTCCCAAATCACAGCTCTGGCTTTTTTCCTCACACACTCTTTCTCCCTTTCTATTTTCTCATTTGCCTCCTCTTTAACTGTAAACTATGTCTAGCAGGTCAGCCAAGTAAACAATTCGAAAAACCCTACCCAACAAAATCATACGCAGGCAACGCAATTCTTTTGGGAGCAAAAAATGAATGAAATTAAACAAGAAAATGAACCCGAAATCAGCTTCAAAATTACCAGAAACATGAAATCGACGACGAAAACCACAGCAGTATGACGATCCACTACGGCGTTGAAGCCAGCTCCAAGAAAACGACTTATTCTCCTTCGAATTACCCGGAAAAACCAAATTGAAGCCTCTTGTGAATCCGAAAAACACAATAAACTTGTTGAATAAGTTGCGCAAGAACCCTACAATTAAGGTAGGGTGTCCCCCGCTTCCCTTCGAAACCCTAGAGAGAGAAGTTGAGTTTTCGTTTTTTGAAAGGAGAGA
>AWWV01001241.1:0-11376 GCA_001974805.1 Corchorus capsularis | reverse complement strand
AAATTTTTAGGGGACAATTTTATTTCTGGTGGTCATCATTCATCAATTTAATTTCATCTAATAATTATTTTAAACCCATATATATATTAGTAATGATGTCCCTAGAATGCTAATTATTAACTGTTTGCTCTGTTTTAGAGCTTATATATATATATATATATGATGGATAGAAACAAGAAAAATTACAAGTAAAAACTAGTGAATGGTTCTATGCCAAGTTACTTCCATGGCATCCGCTGTAAGAAGGGGAGAGAGACCCTGAGACGGAGAATAAAAAATGTGTAAACCCAAGTCCAGGTTGTGAGAATTATTCGCCATCCAGTCTGCACACATGTTTGTTTCACGGTAAATATGATGAATAGAAGTACATCGCCAAGGCCTTCCCAGCAAATCCTTATAGCAGCAAGTATGTTTTAGAGTTTAGAGTAATTACGGTCCTGCGCAGAAACATATATTTATACGCCAATTGTTGTGGAATATGGACAGTGAAAAAACATGTGAGTGAATAATTGAAAATTTTAATTATTTGAACAAGACTTGATGTTTATCTCACCAACAAAAACAACAAATGGGATGGGGATGAAGAATATGATAATTCCAATGTAGAAAAATTACAAATATTATACAGTAGTACTATATATATACATATAAAACCAAAATATTTCGTCGACAACAAATCTATCATCTTCGATCTCATTGATGTGAGCTTAGCATATATCATATATATACCATCAAAACCATTCTTGAAATTAAATATTTTTCCCATCTGAATTATTTGGGTTTGCACCACGTTAGATTTTTTCCCCACACAGTTTCATGAGTTTGCTTTGCTGTTATTTTATTTTATTTATGTCTAGCAAAATTATTCTTTCCAACAGCAAAAAAAATGGACCACAATCATTCGTTCAAATTTCTTTATTTCATGCATGCAACAATGCACAATATATATAATTTATGATTAATTAACTCTTCTAATATTGAATTAAATCCTCTAATTCCATATATAATACAAACTCACTTCATTCCATTCTGTTTATTCGTATTGACATGTAGATCATCCTAAAGTGACATGCTATATATATATATATATATATATTTATTTTACATGGTTTATTTATATATAAATTAAACAAAAAAACATATTAAAAGAAAGCCTAGTTGCAAACCGAAGGAGCTTAATTATATTATAAGAATTAGTATATATATTATGTAGCAAAGGGGAATATAAATATTGATCATGAGATCTTTTTTTTTAAAGTAATATTGATGACATCTTTTGAACAATTATTTATCATTTGTAGTATATATATATGTTTAATTGGTTTTGTTAGTAGTAATAACAACAAAATACGTATAGTGACATTGGGGTATTTATAAATTAGTTATTAATTAAGTAATAGAATGATCAGATTCCTTATTCTGATAGGGACAAGTTTATGTTTCCAAAAATCCATGGTATAATATCTTTGGGACAACTATATTCCTTACATCCCAATTGAGGAGGCTTTGATCATTAAGAAAAGGACCTAAATTAAGTACTGTTGGCATTGCATTGGCATAACCTACACGTGATTAATAATATGATAAGATTGCCACCATAGATCAATCAAAGACAAAACACAACAAGATCCTATTCCTATGATTTTTTTTTGAAACTCAAAAACAAATTCTATTCAAATGTAAAGCAAGTCCAAAGAGATACAAGATCCTATGTTAATGTTAACCAAAGCACAAAACAAAGAACACACAAGCAAAAATGAATTAAGTAGGAGCTAATGTTTTATGGTGCAGGGTAAACAGAGACAACTGGAGAGCAGCGGTCGAGGACTAACTATGGTGGATTGAAGGCAATCCCCGGTGAAGGATGACATCAACCTTCTGAGGGGAAATTTTCACAGCATCAACCACTTCAAAGGGTGGCACCCATTGGCTAAAGAGACCACCAAGATGGCAAAAGCAGCTGATGCTAGTTTTATTTCCTTTTCTTGGCCTTAATATTGCAATTTTCTCGGTACCAAAAAAAAAAAAAGGCAAAAATGAATTAAGTAGTTATAATTAGGAAGAAATTATTGTTAACTATTAAAGAATGGATCCAAATTCAAAAACCCAAGTCATTACATGCAGAGATTGGGCTAAGGGGAGCTGGGGAGGGCTAGTAAAATTTAAGTTAAAGAAAAGAACAAGAAAATGGGGAAAAAAAAGGGGGAAACTAGTTCGTTGGGCCTTCGAGTCAACATGAAACATGACATTTTATATGGGCTGCTACCTGTCTTAACTGGGCCAATTAATAGGCATCAATTTTTGTTTGTGGGGGTACGATTCAATGAGGTTGGGCATAAGTTAGAGTTGAAAAGTTTGAGGTTTTTGAAGTAGTACTGTTTTTTTGGTTTTGTTTTATGAAGTACTATGATGTATACAAATTAATACAACTTCGAATTTAAATCAAATCAAATCAAAATTGAAAAGCTATAATATACACGTGTCCAACAATAATTCGTAGGAAGATAATTGATGTTGCGGACCCGGTTACGTAATGCATGACAGAAAGGAAATCGATTTAACTTTGTGCACAACCTTGAAAAAGTACAAAATTAAAGAAGACGGCTGTTGTGCCAAAAAAAAAAAAAGAGGGCTAAATTGAGCCAAAATAATGCCACAAAAGGAAGATGGCTTGGCATGGCATGGGAGCCCAAGTTAATTACCAAGTGAGAAGGAAAGTTGGAGTTAGTTTTGGATTAAGATTCAATAGTGGTCGAAAATCGGATGGAAATCACCTCCCCATCTTTGTGCCCCACTCTGTGACCTATTTACCAAATCATGTCATGTATCCCTAGTATTATATCGGGTTTATTTTCAAGTTTTATCAAATAATAAAAATATCAATTAAACACCAAGTTTAGCCCTAAATCAACAACAAATAATTATATATAAAGGTTAGCCCTAAATTTTAATACATTCCCCATAGGGTTTTAAAATGAAAATATAAAATATATATACTATATATTATTTTTAATACACTGGGAAATTACTAAAATGTCAAATTGAGGATTAATGTGGTGCCACCTTTTGGCTTTTTTTGGTCTTTTCTTATTTTTCGGATGACTAAAAAGTCCCTCTATGAGTTTCCCCCTTTCCTTTTCCTGCTACCCTTTTTTGTAATTACTCATTTCCCTTCCTTAATTGCTTTTAATTAATGTTTCTCCTCATGTTATCTTTTTTCCTCTAATTAACCAACTCAGCTGCTGTTTCCTTTCAACTCCTCGGTGCTGATTAATCTTTAAGTTTGCCAAAAATCAAACATTTCATCACTCCCCTCTATTTTCACATTCACATCTCTTTCCTTTTTCTTCTCCTTCCCCATCACTTCACCGTGGACCGCTCAATGTTTTTCCCCTTCTAAATTAAATCAGTACCATTTCTTCAATGTGTCTACTATTATCCAATTAACAACATATTCTATTATCTCTTTGCACTTCCTATTACTAACAAATAAAAGCATGTTCTTTGACCTTCTAATATTTTGCATGTCTAAAAAGTTAGCTTACAAAGATTTTTGCCAATAGCAAGGGACAACATTAAAACTAATCCATTTAAATTGTATTTTTACTGCAATCTTATATGATTCAATCAATTAATCAAGCACCACTCTAGGACAAAAGAATGTCTGTGGACCTTATATAATTGATTATATTAATATCCTTATTCAACCAATTAATCAAGCACCACTCTAAAATAAAAAATGCCCATAGCGCCGACGCGGACTAATATGACTTGTCATATGATTAATTTGTAGACATTTTTCAAGAATACTATCGCAGTATAAGCTAAGAGAATAAAGAGTATAAAAGGAAATAAAGCATGGGATCTGACAAATGGTTAAAAAAAGGTAAATTATACAATACACCGTCGGTGGATTTTAGCAGACTACACAAGTGGGTCCTGAAAGGTGACATGTGTCTTATAGGGACTAGATTGAAATATTTAAAACTTAATTAATTAAAAAAATGGACATGTGTCAACTCCACAACCCGCTTGTGGAGTCCAAAATTTACACCGTCGGTGTATCAAATAATCACCTTTAAAAAATGAAGCATGAGATTTACAAATCTTCACTGTTTGGGTCAATAGTGCTAGGGCCCAATTCCCTACATTACGCTCGCCTAGTGCAAAAAATGGATTTGGACATTAGCCCATATTGATCCCTTTTGGGCTGAGTAAGCTTGACAAACCCAAACCAGAAAAAGAATAGGAAAATTAAGCAGCCACTGGAACATGGCATATATGTATCAGCCATACCTCGCTCCAAATATTTTCTTGCAACATGGTAAGCAGACTTCACTGTAGAAACTTCCAACGATGATTCCACCCATGTAAGCTTATCATATCTACATTGTATACTTATGATCTGGTAGCTCCCTTAACAATATGCTCGGGTGTTCTAGCCGTAAACTCGGTATCCATGCATCCGACATGATTTGGACTGACATCCCATCTCCAATGCACCATTGGGAACCCAATTTAATTACTGATCTTCCTTCCAATATGCTCCTCCAAACATAGGACGGGTTAGATCCCAATTGTGCCTCCAAAAAAGAACAATAGGGAAATATTTAGCCTTGAAAATCTTGTAACAAAGAGTGTTGGTATTGTGAATGAACCTCCACCCTTGTTTGGCAAGAAAAGTTAAATTAATATAGCAATGCTAAACTAATCCTTAATACATATTGACCCCAAATTGTTTTATTAAATATAGATTGATTCTTAATTTTTAATTTTGATGGGTCAATATTGTGGATTTATTTTTCAAGTGGGGTCAAAATGCTCAAACTTTCTATATAATGGTGTCATTTTATAATTTTACTCTAAATTAATTCTAAATTAATCCATATATTTTAAAGGGAGTTAAAATTTAAGTGGGTTCAATTGAACCCACTCCTCCCTACCCTATGTGGCTACGCCACTGTCTGCAATTCACTATAAGGACAAAATGCAGAGAAGGAATTTTCTTGATAAACTTGTATGTTGATTTTTTCAAATCATTAATTGCGGGGCTGGTTTAAATGATTTTACAATACACCCCACTGATCCAGAGATATATCCAGCCGACAATAGCGGAAGAATTACAATCTATCATTTGGAGTAAATATGATTTTTTTTCTTTATATTTTATTTTCACTGGAAATAGTTAATAACCGCCATTTAATTTAGGGATGGGGAGCAATTTGGTGTGATACAACATAATCGTAATCCATTGTTGGCTATTGAGGTTGTACTAGATCTGGTGAGTTACATTTTCTTAATCTTGCCTTTTGATGTATTTTAAGTAAATTGTACTATTGTAGTATATTCTAATCTTTTCCTATGATAGGATTGCCTCGTCTCAGCAAACAATCGCGCTATACAGATATGGTTCTTGGCTAGTAGGATACTTCGCTTTTGGTATATCTCTGAGTCTAATTAATAGTTGTAATGGTCTTACCAACTTGTTCAAATTCTTCAAACACGGGAAAACGCCAAGCCATCTAACAAGCACAAGGCTATACAAGAGCTTCTCCTTCAAGTAAGGAATGAAAATCCATGGACCAAAGGAATCCCCGTCAACTTCTTGAGCATTTCCATCTTTGTTCCCAACCTGAGCGTCACCAACGAAGGGCAAGTATATTTTCTATGCCCAAACTTCCCACATTGAAAGCATATTAGATGAATACCTTCATACTCCACAACTTGTATGTAATCATCAACGGCTACTCTAGCAACTAGAGGTTTTATGAGATCTAATTCTATACATACTCTTGAAACTCGCTCTACCCTCAACTGCCATTGTTTTGTCAACATGAATCGCTTTGAGTTAGTAAGTATAGCATTTTAACTATTTTGATTTTTTTAATGTAATGTTTGAAAATTTATATCAAAACTCATTATTTTAAAGTAATCTCCCTACCCTTTAAATGTTGTTGACACATATCCATTTTCTTGGTCTTCATTGGTGCTGCCACGTTGGGCCCCCTCCAGGTTGACAACTCATGATTTTTTTTTTGAACTTTATTGTTATTTTGGGGCTTGGTATGGGCTTCAGCTGGCTGCTTTAGGTTGAACTTTTTTTTTAAGCTTAGTTTTGATGGATTGTTGATTGGGCTTATTAAGGTTTAATTTATCTTGTTTTCACTAAAATCTTCTCTCACTTTGTTCTTATCTTAAGATTTTGATACTGGAAACTCCAATTCTAATCTATCTCAATGGAAATTGTCATTTTATGCTTCCCGGCTCCATTTAATATGTTCTTTTTGTATTCCCTTGTTCATTATTTATACAATAAATATAAAAAATATTTCTTTATCTTCATTGATTTACATACTTTTGCTAGTGTATAGAAGTTTTCCTTTGATTTTGTTGGGAATTTTTCATTGAATAGTAGGCTTATTTCCTATTGCTATTGGCAAATTGTTCAATAATTAAGTTGTGAATAGTAAAATATCATATGGTTTTTAAGCTCAACAAGTATGTAGTATTTTATACTGATCAAGAATGTTCATATGTCAAACAATTTCTCTTATGTTAGCCTTTGTAGCCAATTTTGGGTCTCGAAAATCGTGATGGATAGCCTTTGGATTTTAGGCCAAATTTGGTTCCCGGAAGTTGTGATGATTAGCCTTTAAATTTTAGACCAATTTTGGCCTCCGGAAGTCATGGAGATTAGCCTTTAGATTTTAGATCATTTTTAGCTCCCAAAAACCTTTGGATTTTAGGCTATTTTTGCCACCCAAAAGTCGTGATAGTTAGCCATTGGATTCTAGGCCAATTTAGGCCCCCGAAAAGTTGTGATGGTTATACTTTGTATTTTAGGTCAATTTTTGGGTCTGAAAGTCTTAGCCTTTGAATTGTCGAATTTAGCCTTTGAATTTTGGCCCCGTAAGTCGTGCTGGTTAGTCTTTGGATTTTAGGCCAACTCTAATTCTTGCAAGGAATTGTGACTTTACGTACTCTTTTACATACTCTTAAAAGGCATCAACCATGTATATTTTGTGAAGGTATTGAAACTTAATCTTTATATGCTAGCATCGGTTTAGGGTCACTAAACTTATGTTTTAGTGACTATGAATTATGAAATATGATATAGAAGTTAGTTTGTATTTAAAGATTTTTGCAGCATTTGTTATGGTATAGAAACTATGTTGTCTTTGATTTTAAGTCAATAGAACCTAAGTGCTATTAAGATTCTGAATTATATGTTTTGGGACTTTCGATATTGTAAAAGTCTCTTTTGATTTCAATTGTTCATTTTCTTTCTTTTTAGAATCTGATTTTATCTTTGTGGGTTAGATTTTCATGTTACATTCAAATTTCATATTTCAAATCTCAAAAGGAAGCATGAAAACCAGATTAAGCTTTTAAAGCAAAAGCAAAGAAGTTATGAAGTAGCAAAATGGTTGCAATCAGAAATACAATATAATAAGGCTCAAAAAGTTAGTGTATACTAGAGTGGTATTTCTATCTTTTACAACCATACATTGTGGGATAAAATATCTCATTATTTTGAATATGTGCCTCCCCTGTTTTCCAGGTTCAATTGCAGCACAAAATAAAACTAGAGGCAGAACAATTTCAACAATGGAAAGCCTGTTGCGAGGAGGAATTGCTGTAGGTGGTTCACTTTTCAAGAAAAACATAATTTAATTCTTCCTTCCTTTCTCATTTTTTTTTGCACTTCTTGAACACATAAGGGTTAGTAAAATAAAAAGAGATTTGCTTCATTTTTGAATCGTCATAAATGACGATCAGCACCGAGATTTTCTTGAAATGTTGGAATGTCCTATTGAATTTATTTATTGTTTATTTATTCTGCAACGCTGTTAATGTCGATCTTTTACTCTCTTTTTTTTTTGAGCGGATTAAGGAATGAGTATAAAGGCATATACTTGAAGCACTAAATCAACGTAAAAAAATTGGCAAAGGATTATGGCAGCAACAAGTAGTCTTTGATGTTTTATGATTTCATCTGTTAAAATATAGGGCTTCCTATTCTAACCATTTTAAAGCGCCATGTTGGTTTGCCATTTTATTGATATGATTTTTGTTAGCAAATTTGATACTCAATAAATTTATAAACTGATTTGTCTTAAACTTTTTTTTTTCAATTAACTTTCTTTTACAGCCGTTTTTATTATTCGTCAGCTAGAAACACCAAATTTCAATCAGTCAATGAGGTTGCCAATTGCAAGAATTTGGGATGTCATATTTGTCAGAATTATTTGTTCGAATTAGCCAATGCATACATCTTTTCATACTTCCACTTTGATAGTAATGATAAGATGTTGGGTTGGTCAATTCAGATAAATAACTCCTCTTATTTTTGTTTGCATGTTTTGAGGCAAATCAGGGAGGTAATTCATATTAATTTGTTAAAAGTTTAAGACAAGCATAATTGTTCATAGGTGAGATGTTCTTACCAAAGAAATGATTTGATGTTATGTTATCTTCCAAGTTTCAAATTCTGATTGAGATTTAAAACATTGAATCAGGTACAACAAGAGGAACAAATGAACATGATAAGAGACAAATAATTTCTGAAAATAGCGATGAAGAATTTGGACAGACAGTGCAACTCATTCCAATACGATATTAGCCACCAGAGTCAATCAGTTTGGAAAAACAAATGATAAAGTTGCTATATTTCAATATTGTAAATAGTTTTTATATTCGCAATTGATGTTTAATATTAATATATTGATATGATTTTTGTTACCAAATTTGAGAATCAAAATCCTCTGCCCCCATTTTGGTGTCCCATTGTCCCATTGTCCCTAGTATTATACCTTGTTTGTTTTTGAGTTTTAACAAATATTAAAATCCCAATTAAAACTAGGTTTAGCCCCAAATTAACAACAAATAATTATATATAAGGGTTAGTACTAAATTTTATACATTCCCCCATAGGGTTTTAGAATGAAAATATAAAATTTAATTTAACCAGGCAAACCAGAAATAACATTAAAATTTACATAAAAAAAAGAAATAACATTAAAAACTGAAAAATGACATATGTCATTATTTGGTGGATGGGGCCTAATGGGGCACCAAAAATGGGAGCAACAGATTTTTATCCCAAATTTGATACTCAATGAATTTATAAACGGATTGGTTTCATTGTTTCCATAAAATATCAATTATAACATTTTATCAATTAACATGTATTTAGAAAAAAATTACATAATTTTCTTTTATATCTCAAAAAGACAATGAAATGTATGAGTTTTTGAATTCCCTTCAATTAATGGAGTTTTTGAATTCCCCCCAATTCCCTTCCCATTTTCCAACGGCCCGGAGTACTTTCATATCTCTAGACAGATCGACCGTTGGAAAATGGGAAGGGAATTGAGGGGATGGATGATTATTAAAAAATCTAAACTCCATTAATTGACGTTTGGGATGGAACAGAGTCATGAAAAAGAACAATAAAAGTTACTAGTACAAAGATTTAAGATGTCATGAACAACTCAGCCAAACGTTAGCATGAAATCAAGGGGATAAAAAATCAGAGAAACATACGTGTCCAACATTTCATTTTCATAAGACTAAGAATATGCAGTACTTCGATTCCATACATATAAACATTCCCTTTTTGTTGTTTCAAAAACAGAGGATAGGAAACAGAGAGAACTGGATTCTTTAATTAATTAATTAGTAATTGATTAGTTAAAACGGCAATATAAAATATAAGTGGCATAGTTCTGAGTCACAAAGGATTGATCAATATCTGGTTAATTTAATAAAGTAGATCGTTACAAATGAGCTAATTGCATATATATATATAGTTTGAAATTTCAAAGTTGATAGATGTGGCCAAATCCTTAGTCACACAAGGAACACTATTCTCTCTGCTGCAGCTAGCTAGTCTTTTTCTTGTGGACTTAATATCCCTCATAAATAATCTGAGTAATTAATTATGGATTTTACTAGTAATTATATATAAAATTATGAAAAAGGTGAAAATGAAAGCAAGAAAAGGAAGGAGATATATAACATGCAGCATGAAGGAAAATTACATGCATATATGGTAATTATAATAACATGATAATAACATGCATGCATGAGATCGAGATCATATGTTATGTAATGTAATACCAGTAAATAAGATCTTCCCGTAATGTTATTTGAATTTGGAAGAAATGGGGCCATATTTATATTATAGATATATTATTCTGTAAATCCAGAAAAATGATGAGCAAATGCCAGCGTCATTCTCACATCAGACCGAGTTCATATCAATGGAATTTATCCATACGTCTCCGTAGCTATATATATTATATATATAGTTAAGAACTAGCCAAGCAGCCGACTGTAGATTTGCTAGCTTGTTGGGATTGAGTTACATGTAAGTTTTGGGTGGAAAACAAGTTGTATATGAGATCTAACAAGTTGTAAGTTTTGGGTGAAAAAATTTGAGTGATGTGGCCCAATGAGAATGAGAGGGAGAGTGTGGAAGAGTAGGGCTGGGAATTGGAAACCGGAACCGATGTCACCGACTGTCACCGACGTCTGTCGGCTCGGTTGCGAGGTGATTGTCGGTGACGTCGGTTCTAACCAATAGTACCACCGACTATGGCGGTCGGCTATCGGCTTCCGGTGTCTGGTTAAAAAACCGACCCGATACCGCCCGACAAATCATATATATTATATATTTTAATTAGTTATATATATTATATATATATTAATATTAGAATTTGTAATTTATATATATATTTCATTTTTTCTGTCTTTTCTCTCTCTCCTTCCCTCGATTTTTTGTTCTTTGCGACTCTGCCTCCCTCTTCTCCAGTTCTCCAACTAGCGCTCTTTCCCCTGTTTTGCTGCTCTTTCCCTGTTTTGCTGTTGCTGCCTTGCTGGGTTGTTTCCTTCCCGGTCTCAATCACCCAATTCAATATTTATTCTCCAACATTATGTTGGCGTCTCTTCCCAAACTACAAACAAGGTATTTATAATTTCTTGTTGTTTGTCTTTTGCTATTCGAAGAAATTATGGTAATTGGTAAACACAAATTCTAGTGCTTAGTTTGGGTCTTTAATTGCCAATGCCTGGAAAGTCTCTTGTCAGTCTTTGATCAATGGAATTTGAAGTGGCAAATGCCAAATTGCATGTTTTTGTTGAGAAAACCGAAAGACCCCTAAAACCGACCATCCGACCGAAACTGACGTCGGTTGGTGGCTGGCAGTTTTAGGGGTATGTCGGTCGGTGGTCGGTGGGAGCTGCCATGGCGGTCGGTTGTTGTTTTTTTGAAAATTTTACCCTCGACCCGACCGAAACCGACTGACACCCACCCCTATGGAAAAGAATGTCCTTAGCATTACTCTTTCAAGGAATTGATGATGATGATAAGTC
>AWWV01001234.1:0-10722 GCA_001974805.1 Corchorus capsularis | reverse complement strand
TTCAAAACAAAAACTAAGTGCCCTAGGTTAGCAACCCTCATGATGGAATCATTGTATTCATTCACGTCCATTTCAAGAGGGCAATGTATCTAATTGAATTACAACTTTGAATTCTCTATTTTCTTTACAATGAATAATATATATATTGATGGAAATGTCTCAAAATTATTATTTATTAATTACACTTTGGGATACTTTCCCAACCAATCACATGACCTTGTTTGGTATTCTTTTGTTGGTCCCTGCTTTTATCAAGAATCACATGATATCTTATGGAATAGAGCAGGAATCAATCAAGCTAGCTACATGTGAGAAAAACCTAAACAGGGTTTCGGAAAATAGTAAATGTTTCTGTTCGGATTTTTTTTAGAAAAAAGAAAAATAGAAACCGACAAGAAATAATTCACTATAACATATACTATATCTTTTACATTATTGATGATATTTTACTTTATATATATACATATATATAGTGTTTTTTTTTGGCATCAATACATATATAGTTTATTAGTACTTTAATGTGTGTCACTTGTCCCACTCCCATCATGGTTATATAATAATTTAATCTTACTTTCTCTGTTTTTCGGAAAAGGTCCATTTTTTTTATGAGCTCATAGACGAGACGTGCAAAGAATGAAATGAAAATTCTACAACAAAATTAATTAATAATTCACAAATATATTCCATCAATTGGTGATTTGGCTTACAGCTTAATGTTTTCTCGAAGCAAACTATATTATTTTGGAGTTCTTTAATAATAAAAAAAAAAATCCAAGTCATGATTCATTCATTGATAGAAACTCAAATGGTAAGCTCCCATACTGCACATAGTTAGCAGATAAAATATAAATTAATTTTGCTAATCTATGAGTACAAACATTGGTCTCTCTTCTAATGTAAACAAAATATACACTTTGAAAATTCCCAGTTAATCTCCGAATTTCTTCAATCAAACATGCTCTCTCCGACAATTTTGTGTTCTTCTTATTGATCTCAGGTACTACCCCTTCATCCATATAGCAATAAGATATCATTGTTATTTTTCCTTAAATAAGATACTATAATTGTTATTTTCTCTTGTACATGCATGTAAAGATTGAGGGAAGAGATCAATAAACATTGAAAATGTTTCTTATTATTTAAAATCAAACACGATTTAACTTCGAAATAGTCAAAGACTTAATGATCACCACACACTTGGTGCAAAAGAGTGGGTATTAATTAAAATTGTCTTATCCATACTATATCTCTAATATTACAACTTACAATATATAGTATAGTATCTAATGTACGTAGCAGAGAATATTATTATTTATGAAAGTATATCTGCAACTTGAACACATATGGCAATTATTGCCCAACTTTTTTCCTTTTTTGGATACAAGTATACATTGCTCATTTTTCAACTTGATTTTAAAATAATTTTCAAGCGTTGAATATTATTCATTTATTGCTCCTTGTCATATGATCCATTCTCTCATCAATATTTCTTCCCATTTGACTTTATCCTTACCCATAAATATAAATATATAGTATAGTATATAGTATACTCTATAAAAATCAAAGTAGCCAGAAAAAGAATAACAATAATATAGGAAAAATAATTAATTATGACGGTGTTGAACCAATAGACGACTGCCAAATTGAAATGCTAATTAACACAACATATTACATATTGCTCCCAATTTAGACAACAAAACCCAATTTGCTTAATTTTATATATTGTGCTCCATATATAAACTATATAATTAAAATATTTAATTCCATTGTTTTTATTATCGTTTCAATTTCACTTACACTTTCAATCGTTTGGTCCATCTCTTGCCACCTACGCACAAGATAGAAGAATTTACGTGGTTTGACGCTGAACTTGCCTACATCATCACAGAGAAGAGAAATCCACTAGTTATAGAAAATTACATCAACACATAATTATCAATAACTCTCATTCAATCTCTCAACCCAATCTAACAATCAATCATAAACCAGATCCAAACAATTTTGAACACTCTCGCTTGGTCTCTACAAAACAATCATCATATCAACAAAACCAAACATCAAACCAAACAATCACAAACACACCATTGAGGACCATCCTTTTGTCCTATGGGTGCCTCCAGCCAAATCTAACCCTTAGACTACATCTTTTCTCCAAGCATACAAAACTCTATAGAGAAACTCTCTATTTATACTAGCACAAACTTAGCCTCCAAGAATCTCTTTCCTATTAGGATTCTTGTTTACCAAGTCTTCTTGTCCACCAATCAATATCCCTAAAAAATCCCAATCCAAATCTAACTAGGATTTTAGTCAAAATCCTAACAATCTCCACCTTGATTCTCTATTTTCAACAGGGCCGGACCGTAAGCATGTCTTGGGGGACCAAGGCCCCCCAAAATTGCAAAATTTCCCTTATATCCACCTATATTTTATATATAACTACATTGAAATTTCTAAGTTGGCCCCCCTAAAATTATTTTATTCAATTTGGCCCCCCAATACCCTTTATCAGGATCCGCCCCTGATTTTCACATACACTAAAGACTATATGAGCAATTAGCCAATAGATTATATAACACCCACCTTATAATTAAGTTTATGATGATATATGTAGTGAGGGAGAAATCTTCGATAAAAATATATTAATTTAGATGTTTCAAAAGTGTTTTGTCAATAAATAAACTTATTATTATAACAAATTATTAAAATGAACTTATTATTGATTAAGAAAATTGATTTCTTTTATACTAATTTAGAAATATATAAATAAATTAAATAGAAGTAGCTAGGATAGGTTGAGTCATGAGTGATATAGGCATAGGGATTTTATTTTGCAAATGATGATAAGAATAAAAAGGTCAATGGAAATATTATCAGTAAGAATCAAGATAACAATATAGTCTAGAGAATGAAAGAAGAATCAAAGGCACGATTATAATGGTAAGAACTAAGAACAATTTGAGAACTACTTGGCTACTTACCAGTAGTTGAAATCTTATGTCTTGAGAGTGAAATCTGGCTTGAAAAAGGAAGAAAAAAAGAGTTTGAATGGAACTTTACTGGTACATATAGTTAGCTAGAAACTGTTTCCCTTCACCATCTGACAATTACAAATATCTAACAAAAAAAAAAGTTATATATCATAAATATACACCTTCCAATTAAGCTTTATATATTAATTTGGTCTATCTTTTTCTGGTCATAGGTTGCCAAATGGTGAAGTCAAAAAGTAGTAGTTAGGTATATTATATGAGTTCATATATTGGTAACAAAAGAAACATGAAACATAATGAAGAATCTATAGCTAGTGGTTTCACTTTGAGGGAAGATTGGGGCAGTTTTGAATGGGTGCAAATTCTTGGGGTCCAAAGTATCTTCTTCCATTACCATCCTTACAGGTCCAATGTCATTTTCATAATCACTTCTCTTACAACTTTTTAGGCACTTTGAGTTTCAACACTTCCCATCTTTTCGCCATTTTCTTTTGGAAAGAAAAAAAAAAAAAATGGGAAGAAAAACTTTTAAAAGAAACTCAACTTGTTGATATTGGGCCCTACATGAATCTCGTGTAAGATTCCAGTCCAGTCACGAGTCACCTCATCACAACTTGGAGTCCGAAAACTTATTGGATCTTCAAAAGGGCCTAGCCCATTATATATGACAATCAATTTTACTCTTTTTTTTTTTCAAATAAAAGAAGTAGTATAACTAAATAGCAAAATGGATGGTTTAATGGAAAAAAATAAACTAGTACTAGAATGAAAGGAAAGGAACAGACAATGCTAAAGACTAAAGTTTACCAGATCTATGAATGCTTTACTTTAACAAATGTAATTATACATTATACATGCTTTAACAAATACTATTTGGTACAAGAAAAACAAAAAAAATTAAATATTTGGTACAAGAAGAAAAAGTCTTGACTCACCCGATCTTGACCCTTTAGAAAAACGCATGTTTATAGATAAGGTAGGTGTATCGAATCTGTGGTACTGTAGATTTATCATTATTGTTAATTATAATCACTAATACAAGTAATCTTTTTTAAAAAATCATATAGAAAAATTTAAATTAATGTTTTAAAAATTTAAATAAGGAAAATGCTCGAGTTTAGAATTCTAATTAAATTGTTCTTTTTAGGAATAACGTCATCTTCCCAAAACACAAAAAACACGGTTCTATCTCTACTTTCGGTGGTCCAAAGAAGGAAGCCCAATTACCCAAAGCACCACATAAGGCATTTCTTAAGGAAAAAATTAAGGCTTTATCATCAGCAGGCTAATTAAGGTTAGCGTGGTCAAAGTAAGGATTAGAGTTGAGTTCCTTGAGCATGGAAGTCAAACTCAACCCCGCTCTCACATGTCTTAGATCATAACCGTTGGATTTTAATCTACGGAAAGAATTTGAAGAATATTCTCGAAAGCTGCAAACCGACCAGCAAATGTGGGGCCCAAAATTTGGGCTGGCCCATCCACTACAAGGAACCAGTAGCATGTTCCCATCTTTCTACCAGATAAACTTGCTTTCCACATTTGCAAAACTCGGCGCGTGATCAAACCAATATCTTCCTTGGTCGAAATTAAGATGTTTTATGACATACTAAAAAAACAAGTGTTTTTCCCTATCTTTGTGAGGATTTTACATACTCAAAAACATTTGTTTAACCATTTAACACATGATAGATTGATAATATTTTTATTTCTCTAATTTGGCAGATTCGGAGAATTAAAATGAATCCCTTCATAATCATAAATTTTTTACTCATCTTTCTATATCAAACAAGATTTTATCTCTCTTAAAACTGTTTTCATATCAAAACACCAACAATAATTTTCGAAGCACCATATGAAAAGGCCTATAATTAAGATAACTCAAAAACATTTGACCCTTGGTTACCAAATTGAAATGTTTTAACTCTAAAATTAAATAGACATGTAAATGTTTAGTCTCAAATTAAGCATTTAATCCTAATAGGATTGATTCAACCTTCAATTAGTACAAACAGTCAGACAATCAGTCCAATCCGTTTCTTTAACATTGGTTTTCTCATATGAACCCATGATTAAAATTACGTTAAGATTTATCAGATTTAATTTTCACAATAAGATTTTTTTTTATTTTTTTCAATTTGGAGAACTTGGTAAAAGGAAAACTAATTTCGCGTGCTACTGAGAATATCCAAAGGCGCGTCAACCGATATCTCCTTTAACGTCAATCGCGGGCAGTTTCGGAAATTCGGAAGCAGCGCATGATTGGATAAGATATTCCTGTTCTTTTCTTACTAAATTTATTTATTTATTTACACTAGATTATGACTTTTTATAGTTGAAGTCCAATGAATCGAAGTAAGTACCTCATCTACGTTACAGAGTTACTGAAACTTACTTAAAGGGACCCCACAAGGCGCATTTTAGCCAATAGCATCGTTTTGCAGTTCCTGACTTTACCTACGCCACGTGTCAGATTACATAAGACACAGTTTTTTTCTGTTGTCAATGTCTTTGTCTTGTCTCTATTATCCGACACTTTTAATATTTAGAAAGTGCAAGTGACCCCTCAGTCCAACACGTGTCTTTTAAAGCCTTCTTAGATTCTGTTTGCTCCCAATTCTGCCCATTTCTTCCATTGTCATTCAAATTTTCATTTTTTTTAAAATTAAACTTAATTTTTTTTATCAATTTATTTATGTTATCTTATTTATCCTTTTGTTCTGATTGATGAACAAGTGTATAATAAAGGGCTTGAGGTCTTGACTTGAAACTTATATAAAGAGCCAGCTGGTTTAAGGAGAGGGGGTTGGTTAGGGGGTCTTTTTTGCTTTCAAGCAGTCTAAATTCTCTAAAAAAACGTTTTGTTTTGTTTTGTTTTGGTTTTGGAGATTGGAAATACTTTTATAATTCTCTAGGTCTTGGTCTTCTCATTTTTCAAACTCTTCATAGACTCTCTTTGAAAATTGAAATTGAAGCCTTTTCATCTAAAAGGGTCTTTGTTCTTGTGGAAGTTTACACATTTTCCTTTAATCTTTCGAGGGTTTTAATCTTTTAGTGGTTTGATGATGGAGGAGAGGTATGAGCCATTGAAGGACCTTGGCTCTGGGAATTTTGGAGTTGCAAGGTTGGTCAAAGATAAGAAGACAAAGGAGCTTGTTGCTGTCAAATACATTGAAAGAGGAAAGAAGGTAACTTGTTTCTTTTCTAAAGTTCTAATGATCAATCTATATCTTCTTTTAGGTTATCTGCAATTTGCTAATACAGGTCTGTTGACTGTTTCACGGCCGGCCTTAATTTTTTTTATTAACATTTGAAGTATCATGTTATTGTTCTTGCTGATCATATCCAAATTTAATCTAAATTTACAGCATTTATAGGACCAGAATGTAGTATCTGTTATAATCAGGTGAAAATCATGGTTGTTTTCTCGAGGTGTTAATTTGGGCAAAATTCGGGCTAACTGTTATGCTCTTCACATTGCAGGCCACCTATTTGCTTTTATTACAATGTGTAATTACTTCTATTAGTAATTCTTGTCTAAAAGGAAAATTTCTTCAGTTTCATCAGTTTGAGAGATGTAGTTTGGTGATTGGTACCAAGAAAGGAAAAATTAGGTGAAGACAAGTAGTTAACCTTTTTTTGTTTCGACTTTTCCGTGTCAGGAATTCATGGTTTTCTGGATTAATGTCTTCAATTCCATTTTTTGGGGATATTTCTTCAGACTTGAATACCTATCTAGCAAATGAACACGTTTTGTTTTCTTAAGAAGAAAGTTATTTTGTTGAAAATTGCCAAGCCACCTACATTTACCTTTTTTGTTTATAGTGGATAACAATGTTTTATCAGTAAGATGGTTGCAGGTAAGTACATTTACCTTTTCTTCTCTATGACTTGTTCTGAGTTAAGATCAAACTGAAACATCTGTTATTGCAGCTTATGAGACAAAAATTTTGACTTTCCAAAGCCTAGGGTAGCTTGCCTCTGCTATTTATAGTTGTGATGAATATGGAATGTATTGATTTCATTTGAATTTACAGTATCACTTCCGCATTATTATTTTATGTGCATTTGGTTTCTGTTTTTGGTTTCAGATTGATGAAAATGTTCAGAGGGAAATTATTAACCACCGATCTTTGAGGCACCCAAACATAATCAGGTTCAAAGAGGTGAGAATTTGATTAAGTAAAATATTAGCAATTGGGGTTTGAATTCAGGTTTGACCATTAAATGACATCATATTGAGGCAGTAAGAAGACCATGTCAATTGTCAAACTATCTTGACTTTGTTTGCCATCTCATTAAGTAGCAAAATGAAAAGAGTGTTCTGTTTTGAGTATCTGAAGTACTCTGCCCTAAGTATTATGGCAGGGGATTTTGCAGCCAATACTTGTGGACCATTATTATGACAGTGTTTTAAAATGTTCCCTACAATCTGAACTAATTAAGATTTCAAAACAAATATGCCGACAAGTATAGCAGAGTGTTGGTAAAGTTAAGGTTCTTAACAATTAGCTAAAGAGCAGCTTATGTAAGAGATAACATTCCTATGCAGGTTCTGTTGACTCCCACACATTTAGCTATTGTCATGGAGTATGCTGCTGGTGGTGAACTCTTTGAAAGAATATGCAGCGCGGGTCGATTTAGTGAAGATGAAGTAAGTTACTATCATTATTTCATTTGTTGAACCAATTTTTTCCCAAGTTAATCTGAGATAATGTTTACTTAAGTTGTAATATTTGGTTGTGCGCAGGCAAGGTTTTTCTTCCAGCAGCTAATCTCAGGAGTCAGCTACTGTCATTCCATGGTATGGTATATAAATAGTGTTAATGTCTTCTCGACGATAGGCCAGATTTGAGCTGGAATTTTAACAAATAGCTTTTCGGATTTGTGTGATAGTCACCTTTTTTACCACATTCATTACTTTTGCTGCAGGAAATTTGCCATAGAGATCTGAAACTGGAAAACACACTCCTGGATGGAAGTCCAACACCGCGTCTTAAAATATGTGACTTCGGTTACTCCAAGGTTAAGCCATATATATTTTACATCTTTGATGTGTATCTTAGAGGTTTTCAATGTTTAATTCTTTAATTTCATGATGCAGTCTGCTGTGTTGCACTCTCAACCGAAATCAACTGTTGGAACACCAGCTTACATTGCCCCAGAAGTCCTATCGCGAAAGGAATATGATGGAAAGGTATGAGTTTCTGTAATGTCAAAAGAATTAGTTCCTTCAATCTGTAAATTGTAATTAAGTCTGTTCTCCTGTTATTATATGATTGGTTGTACTTGTAGGTTGCAGATGTTTGGTCCTGTGGTGTAACATTATACGTGATGTTGGTAGGGGCATACCCCTTTGAGGATCCTGAAGATCCTAGAAATTTCCGAAAGACCATTGGTGTAAGTTCTGAACTTTGCTTTTCAGCTTGAGACATTATCATTTTCTGTTGTGTTGTTTTTGTTTTTCATTTCTAACTTTGAAATTGAATCATTTTTTGTTTTAACAGAGAATAATGAGTGTCCAATACTCTATACCTGACTATGTACGAGTGTCTGCAGATTGCAGACAGCTTCTTTCTCGTATCTTTGTTCCAAATCCTGCCAAGGTACCAACTTTCTCAATTGCTTCTATAAATGACTTCAAAATGAAAAACATTTCAGTTTTATTGGTTAATAACACAACTTTAGTCTTTAGGCTTATTTCAGTGTAGTTGCATTGATGATATAAAAATTTGTGTATACTGATACTTTTAATCTTTTCTTAAAAGAGAATTACCATCCCAGAGATTAAGCAGCATCCTTGGTTTCTGAAAAATCTGCCAAAAGAACTTGTTGAAATTGAGAAAACAAACTTTTCTGAATCGAACCGTGACCAACCATCTCAAAGTGTGGAGGAAATAATGCGAATCATACAAGAGGCGAAGACACCGGCTGCAGGAGCCAAAGTTGGTGAACAAGCTGTTGCTGGTTCATCAGAGCCTGATGATGCAGATGCAGAGGCAGATTTAGAATCCGAAATCGATGTCAGTGGTGAATTTGATGCCACTGCATGAGCAGAGAGACTTTGAAGAAATGCTTCAAACAGATTTGTGTTTTTTAGTTACAAGCAATGTAATATTGTCAGATAACAGAGCTAATATGCTTTTATCATAGTATTAAAATGCTGTACAGCAGACTTATGAAAAAACTAGTGCCTTGCCCTGCAGGCAACAATGAACTTTTGTTGTTGTATCATATTGGTCTCAAATTGGTGTCCCATGTTGTAGATTTCCTGAACTTTTGTCGAAAATATTGCAAAACTGATTTCAAAACTTGAACAATAACAATTTTACAGTTGATTGATATCATAAACAGATGCATTAATTATTTCCTCAATTACCCCTTAAAAATTAAAATGCCCTAATTATCAAGAGTTATAATTAATTAAACCACAAGTATACCAAACTCCCTAGCTAGTCTCCCCTAAAGTATTCCATTTTCAGGAAAGTTGGTCCAATGGTCCACCACAAGAGACATATAATCTACCAAACCCAGCCGCCCCAATGCACTTCTTAATTCGTGACCTATATATGGTCCATGACTCTACAAGGTGAAAGTGCCTTTGTGGCCTAAATTAAAAAGGCAAACCATTCTCTTACACGTAATTAGCAATTTAGCATTAATACAACAACAGATCAAAAATGTATTTAAGGATCATGGAGCTCTTGTTTCTAATTACTATTACCAAACTTTGCTGCTCTAACCCTAAAGAAGGGTTTGGATCGATTCATTTTCATTGTGGAGTTTGGTGGGAATCCAATTTAATTTATTCATCGTACTCGTAGTGTGTAGTCAAATCTGGCCCAGAAAGAGAAAGAACGACACAAAAAAATCACCCCAAAATATTCCACCCACCCACGGGCGACGAGGCCACAGCCCAGCCCACACGGGACGTAATTGCAAAAATATAAAAATTCCACGAAAAAGAAACTACCAGGTAGGAGGAGGGCTGGCTGACGGAATGTTCTTAATTTCCTTGTAATTACAATTTTTCCCCGGTTTTTTTTTTTTAATTTGTTTGGTTACATGCAACTTGCTATTAGAATATTAATTTGCAATTTTAAATTAGGCAATCTAACTAGCTTTCTTTCCTTGAAATTTCCCCAACCAGCAATGTGAAAAGGAGAAAGTCTACAATATGCCCAATAAGTCAAAGAAAGCGAAAAATAATTGTACGAGGCTAAAGGAATAGGGACGAAAATGACAAGGAAAATATGGGACGGAAGAGGGCCCTCTAAGCCGCCCATCCACTATATATATGAGCCATGCGCGTTAGTGGTAATCCCACACCACAATAACGAGTAGTGGAATATTTAGGGCTTTAAAAAAAAGAGAGAGAGAGAAATCATTAAAAAAAAATGGAGGCAAAATCAATGGCTTTGATGGTTATAGTAGTGGTGGCGGTTGCCGGGATGGGGGAGGTTAAGACGGCAGTTGCAGGGCTGAGCGCCGCCCAGTGTAAGCAGGAAAGGACCCTTGCGGAGAATGCTTGCAAGCCTGTGATTTATGGGAAGCTTCCAAGCCCTGAATGCTGCCAGCGAGTGAGGGTTACCCATCTTGAATGCGTCTGCCCAGTTATCACGCCGCAGCTCGCCGCGCTCATCGATCTCAACCGTGCCATCCGCCTCATTGAGGGCTGCGGTCGTAAGGTCCCTCGCCACTACAAGTGTGGAAGTAAGCTCTCTCTCTCTCT
>AWWV01001231.1:0-10299 GCA_001974805.1 Corchorus capsularis | reverse complement strand
TATATATATATATATATATATATATAGCTATTCCTAAACTTTTCAAGTTACTAATGTTTGTATTTTGTTTGCTGCCAGGGTGCAGTGAGGTTGATAAATCAAAACCAGCAAGTGGCAAAAGTAGTTCTCAGCCAAGTAGGGTGAAATAATAAGCAGGCGTTTCCCGGCCGACCAGGGTGCTGCGTGCTCTGTCTACGGTGGAGCTTTAGACTAGGAATTGTACTATGTTGCCACTTTCTAGTGTTGCTTTTGATCAGCTTCCCAGTTCCGGAATATATAGAAACTGAAATGATCTATTATGTGTCATCTATATTAATCTTTAATGAAATCTATCAAGTAATTACTCTATTTTAAGAATGATAGTAGCATTTTTTTTGTTCCCTTTTTGCAACTGTTAGGTACCCATGTGCCTTCACACTCACCTGCCGGCTGCCAGCAGCTACTAATTAACATGAATTTATTGCATTGCAGCAAATCCTTTTCTTTTTTCCCTGGAAAAATCAATTGAACCATATGAAGCAGAGAAAATTCAATTCCCATGTATTTTGTAGACAATATATCGTATGCATATTTTTCTTCAAAATATTAAGAAAAGCAGAGAAGATCAAATTTGGTCTCTGTAATTAGAAAATTACTTAAAAAGTCTGGCTTCTCGGTTCTTCCCTCAAGGCAGCCTCTGCTTGACCATGACCATGAGGCATGAGCAGATCACCTAACGTTATGTGAAATTGTTTGATTTAACAAAGTGGAAACAAGAAAAAGGGAAAGCCTGTCAATGAGGCCAAACATGGCAACATGGCTATTGGAATTATAGGACTAAAATTTCTATCATGGTCAAGTAAACTAGTTAATCTAACAATCTGGTTTGACAAGTTGATATATTATGCAAAAATTTCTACATCATACTCAAGTTGATAATATAATACAATAATAATACAGTTAAATATGTACAATCAAAATCAAGTCATGACACAATTGGCGACCGGAATTGAAGCAACTATACCTATATCAAGGCGGCCTAAATTTAAAATGTTTGCTTGACCATTAGAAGTGAAGAGGGATGCAGTGCAGTGTGCAGAGCAATAAAATGTTGAGCATATGCATCATAAGGATTTGGTAGATATGCAACAGAGGATTTAGCAAGCAACTAGTAAAAATGGGGATGAAAACAGTTGAAGAAGAAAAGAAGTTGATAAATATATTAACATATTAGTTATGATGACTATGTCTCACTCTCATCCATTAAAAGCCTCTCCAATCGAGTCACCAGATCATTTGAGGAACCAATATGCATTTTTAATTCTCTGTTTTCCACTTTCAAAGCTTCTATCTCTTTCCTCAATTCCATATTTTCAACTTCCAATATCTGATTTCTCTTGATCAATTCATCTTCCTGAAGAACAATGATCATATATCCATGTTCATTCGATAAACAATTGGGAACAAAACAAACACACAAGAGACATGACAAAAACTTACATTGCTGCTTGTAACTTTCTCTGAGTCATTGCAATTTGATGATGATGGCTCCCCACACTCCTTTGATTCGGAATTACATGTAGGATAAGCCACAGCCTTTGTTTGCATTTCTGGTATCTGTTGTGATTTTGTTAACTGCTTCAAATTGGCCTCTTGTCCCTTCTGTGCTTGTATTTTCCTCGTATCAGTCGTATCTGATTCTAGATGAAGTCCAACAACCTTTAACAGTAAAAAACTTGTATTAAGTAATTGTTAAGTGCAAAAAGATAACTAAGCAAGAAACTCACACCAAAGTAATACTACTTCGAGACTGACAGGGGGAAAGGAAATAATCATAAAACTCACATCGCCACTAGTTTTTTTCTCTGTGTTCTGGCACTGTGATGATAGCTCCACAATCTCCTTGTCTAGTTTGGAAGAACAGGAAGTTGATGGAAACTCTGTGGCCTTTATTGGTGCATCCGCTATATCTTGAGATGCGGTAGACTGCTTTAGATGGATCCCTTCTCCCTTTTCTACTAGTATTTTACTGATATTCGTAAGATCTGATTCTAACTGAAGTTCAACCTTTAACAACAAAGAACCACACTATTAATCAATCGTTTAAATATTTCACAGGTAAAATTAAACATAAAACTCACAAACAATTATTGAGAGCTTGATAATGTTTTAAATTTTTCAGTAAAAGAATAAGCAAGGTACTCACACCAATAACTGAACCACCATCTGAAGAGTTGTCTATAGTGGAACTCTCAACCTCCAACAACTCATTGATAAAATCAATTTCCAACTCCTCAGAAGTAGGTTGAAGCTGCCATGTTATCTGTTATACAAATTTAAGTTAGAATGCAGATGGCAGAGAACACTTGGAATTAATAGATTGATGATTACTGATTCACTGCACCTGATGGTTCTGCAGTTCCCTAAATTTTGCAGTGAAATATTGTCTCTGATGGGACCTACTATTTTCCCACCGGCGTGCACGGGGAAACATCAAGTAGCTATCTATCAACTCTGGCCGGGCCAGGTCAATGTGCTCATAAGACCAAATCTATTCATGAAAACATGACAAAGATCATCAATACAGGATGACTTACATAAGATAAAATTCTCCATGTTCTCAATTGTATCGTGGACAGTTTAAGATAACAAGTAACAACCCTCAGCCACACCCTCTTCCTCTTTTCCTTTTCCATTTCATGGAAGATCAAAAGGAGGGAAGAGGGCATTTGGATTCAGAGGCTTCTTTAAGAATCAAGAATTTATGAAAAAACTACAGGTTTGCGGCTCATTGGCCTCTTCAATTATAGGAACTTACTTGAAGAAGTATAAGACAACCTCCAATATATTGCACATTTGACTCTTTTCTTTTATTCAGCCACATGAATATGTTATCTAGAACGGCTGCACCCCAAGCAAAGCGACCAATGTCATCCAAACTTTTAAGAAAAGCAAGATATCTGGTATCCACCTTTCCACTTGCATCTGGAAAAAGAAGAGTGCCAAACATGAAGAGAATGAATGTCCTGACAAAGTCTTCATCAACGACTTCCCCAAGTGAATCAAGTCTACTTTCAAGAGATGCCAACGTGATCTTTCTTTTCCACAAAGCAGCACCATACTCACTTTCAAGGTCAAGAAAGGTTTCATCCTCCCGAAGGAGTATAGGGTCACCAACTACGCGTATCCCCAAGATCAAAGCCACATCCATTAGGGTAACCTTGACCACACCGGGAAGCAGCATAAAGCCCTGTTCCTCTGAATTCCATCTTTCCATCAATTCGACCAGCAAATTCTTGCTCAACATCTGATTAGGAATCAGAAGTAAATTGCCGAACCCAGCTTTCTTTAGTGCATTTCTTTGGTCATCAGTGAGTTTCTCCACCCTCTTAACAAATGATGACAAAGAAAATCTTGTACTAAAACTCCCAATCTGTACACATTTGTATAGAAAACCTTTAATATGCATCTTTGAATATCTAAACACACACACTATGGTCAGCAGAATATTTTCTTAATTAGTCTAATAACAAGTAAAACGTCTGAAATTAACCTATAACATATTAAACAAACAAACCATGAAGAATATAATTAACAACCTAAATTCTTTTGACAGCATCATAATTAAGCTATGATCACTAAAGAAATTGGAGTTTGTTTGCTAAGATACTAAATGACATCTAAAAAGTTGTTTTCTTTTTTGGGATAATTTGTAGAATTTTATTCCAAATAATCCAAAGATACGCAGACATATTCTGCCAAAAAAAGGCAGACATATTCTGCTACACAGAACACATCGAGGGCACTTCCAATGGCTATACCCACAAGCCATGATTTACAGAATTACAAGCAATGGTTGAACACTTCCCAATTTGACATCTAACATCAGAAATACTGGGGAAAACCGAATTCCAGACTTCTCCTAACACTAGCATGCCTTCTTTAAGTGGTGTTTTGTCCAGACTCCAGATGTGGTAGATTGAAGCAGACCATGTATATCTCAGTAGGATAATTTCAAAAGTTTTCACTTTTATAATTATAGTTGATACTTGATAGTGCAAGCAGTTAAATCACAATTCTAAGAAAACAGGTGCATTAACACTGAAAAGAATTGCTGATTAAAAGATCTTAAAATAAAAAACACCACCAACGAAAACTTTCCCCAGGAAATCCAACAAAATTCCAAAATTAATTATTTCAATTGGTTTGAAAAAAGAAACAGAAAGCTACATCAAAAATTGCAGGAATGGGAAAGCTACATCAAAATTCCGTCCATTTTCAACTGGAAAAAGAACAAGCAGGGAAACGAAAATTGTTATTGGGTAATGGGAAAGCACCTGATTTGAATTGAGGCGTTCTTCAGCTCCCAATCCCACTCCCATGGAAGATTTCCTCGTTGATCTCCTCATTGTAGAAATCTTTTTTCAGTTGAGAGAAACAAAATCACGGTTGAGAACCCTAGAGAGAGAGAGTTAGTACTTATCAGTTATCAGTTAAAGCGTACAAGAGAAGCTTGTTAGAGATATCAAACTGTGTATAAAATGGGCGCGAAAGAGATAAATAATTTGGGGGCGCGTTATCCCACGCTCATTCCTTTATTATACTTCTGAAACGGCACCGTTTACATCTTAGTTATTTTCTTCTGGTGAGTAACGGCGCCCAAGGCCCAATTTACAACTTAGTTATTATGAAGTAGACTTTTGTATTCTTTTCCTTTGGGCCTATAACTTATGGACTTCTGTATTCTTTTCTTTTAGGCCTTGGCCTCATCGACTTTTGGACTCATGTTTTTATTTTGGATAAATTATTTTGGATAAATATGTATTCATCCCGAAGGCAGGAAAAAGAACGGCCTCAAAGCACCAAATACAATGACAAAGTTGCAAAGTAACTACCAATTCAACTTTTTGCAACTACCAATTCAACTTGAGACATCAACTGTTACAAAGAAACAAATTAATAACGGGATCCTTAGCAACATTATAAAAACCATTAAACTTATATCTAATGACATCACGAATAATATGAAGGCTTGATCAACGGTATGCATTTTCCCTTGAAAAAATCTAGTATTTCTCTCACACCAAATAATATAGCAGAAAGCATTTCAAGTAAGTCTCAAAATCAAGGAAAGCAAAGACTTGCCTTTAATGCAAGAAATAGCCCATTGCAACTCACCATGTCAATCTTTCACAACTCTTGTAAGTCTGCAAGTTAAACAGGATATACTTCCACAACAACTTAGAGTAGTCACAAGAGAAGAAAATATGATCCATTGGCTCAGGACACAATCCATAAAGAACACAAATAGGAGAATCAATTTGAATATGCCAGCTAATGAGTCTATCCTTAGTTGGAAGCCTATTAAGAATAGCCATAAATACTATGAATTTATATTTTTTTTACACTTTTTTGATTTAGTTTAAGGCTATTCTTCTTTGGTGCCAAAAAAAAAAACTATTGATTATAATTCTTCATGTTTTAATGTCCTAAACTAATTATTTTGGCATTTGGAATGTGAAAATTTAAAATCCTTCCATCAAATGCCTTTCCCGCTCTTGAATTTGTTATCTCAACCTTGTAGAATAGAGATTGTTTATCATCTCGACCCAAGATCACCTATTGATTATAATTTATAACTAACATATACTTTTTTAAAATTAAGTTTATAGATTCAATACTAATTTCTCAAAGGTCTCTATTAAGATGAATGATTTCCGGTATCCAACGTATATCCAACTTTTCAATGTTCAATTATGGATGTGACAATGTCAATAACATGGTTAGTTTAACCATAGCACAAAGGTTGGGTAATTTGGTGTTTTGGTTAGATGGTTGCTGAGACAATCTATGGAGACCAAGTTAGTATAGTATGGTTTGAAAAAAAAAAGTTCATATGTAATATTTGGGGGTGGATCTTTCCAACTGCCAACAGCTTTTTATTCTTTAATTAGTTCTTAAATCTTACCTAACTGCATAAAAACATTAAAACATTAAAGAATAAGGTTAGGGAAGTGGTTCAAAGCTAGCAAGCAAAACTTTTGTAACTGTAACTATTTTGATTTGATGTAACTTGAAATTGAACAAAACCAACCAAGAAGCCCCACGGCTCCCTCCTCCCTGCCTCCATCCGAGGGTCCACCGCCTTATGAGAAAAACTACCCGATAATCAACGTGTCCTCGACGGTCACGAGACCAATTCCTCAGTCACATGATTAACCCTTTATACACCAATGGGGCATTGGCCTGTTCTTCAGGGAAGAAGAAGTAGAAGTTTCATAAAGTAAATGAAAATGGGAAATCAAAGTACTTTCTATATAGAAAAGCTTTTTTGTGTAAACTGTAAAGACATATATCTTGTTTACGGTTTATCATGTCTAGATCAATTCATTAGAAGGGTAAAGCCTGTTAGAGTCTAGCAATCAGCTCAACTTACCATGCATATAAAACTTTTCCAATAATAGTTCTCTCAATTTACAATATTCCAATTTGAAACCTCACATGAAAGTTGAAACTTGAAAGGAATAAATATCAAACCCCTTGAACTAAACACTCATTAGTCATTAGTGAAGATAAGGACCATTTGGGAGACTTAAGTAAGACTTTTCTCCACATATAATGGATATGGCTAATTGCCTAATTCTATGATGATTAAGAGGGTGTTTGAGTAATTTGCCTTTTTTGGGGGGGTCTTTTTGGTTTCTTGTGTAAGACTTAGAATGTCCAAGTTGCACTATCTTTTTCATGAATTGATGATGATTTATAAAAGGATAGCATCAGTTCACTTTGTAGTTAGGAAAGGGAAAAAGGGTTTTGGAGATATTTGCGGATGAAGACGGATGATTAGTTTATCTGCCTAGAATGATGTCAAAAAGTGAGAAGTAAACAAATCAAAATTTGGCAGCAAACTTCCCACTAAAGGACCAAGCTGACAAGCTGATATCATTGGCTCAAACCACGCAGGAAGATTTCTAGGTTATGCAACAACTGTTTCACCCCAGGATCGAGATTGGATTTGGTACCAAGTATCAAAAGGGTTTTTTATGGTATTTTAGCCTAATCATGATTAGGTAGGTAAATATGTCTTACTTTTCCTCTGCTTCTTCCATTTGTTCTTGTTTTTGTATCTTAACAAGTTGGCATAGATCTTTTGAAACCTGACCCCCACAATCACAACAATCTGTTTGATATATATATATAAATTATAGTCTTCCATTCTTTCATTGCAACTTCCCAAAGTTAGTGTATTTATTTTTCTAGCTTTCAAAGAGAGATGGAAGGGAGAATTTTGTAGCAAAAAACAGAGAGATTCAGGGGAAGGTAAGGCTGCAATTTTCTTTTTTCATACTTCTCTGTTTTCAATCTCCAAATTGTCTCTGTTTGCTTTCTTGTTGGGTTTTCGGCTCCAATAAGAGACAAGTGAGGACCATTTGCTGATTGATTAAGAAGCTGAGGAATCGTTGCAGGGAAAAAGGGTCCCCGATTCGGATAACAATTTACAGTCTTTGCTTTTTTCCCTTATCTTAGAGACAAAGAAGATGCTCTTTCTCTGTCTTTTTCTAGTTGGAATCTTTACAACATTACTGTAGCCCAAACCAACCTCCCAACTCCTTTCTGTTCTGTCCAAGCCAAAACGACTGGACTTCAAGAACAAAACCCAAAAAAAAAAAAAAAGCCCTTCATTCCATTTTCCCCTTCTCTTTCCTTTATATCAATCAAATCCCATACCCTTTTAGGGGTTTCAACTTTGAAACACTTTGGTTTTTATTAGTTCCTTCTCAAATTTTCAAGTAGCAGCTATGAGTATTATGAATCGCCGCCTGCTTGAGACAGAAGTGAGCTTGCCGCCGGTAAATGGAAACAAGACTCATGATTCTTACATTAACGAGACGAATTTCGACACCAACATGGTGATTATATTGGCTGCTCTTTTATGTGCTCTCATCTGTGCTCTGGGTTTGAACTCCATAGTCCGTTGCGCCATGCGTTGCAGCCGCAGGTTTGCCACGGAAACGCCAGAACAAGCAGCGGCGCGACTGGCGGCAACAGGGCTGAAAAAACGAGAATTGAAGCAAATTCCGGTGGCTGTTTACGGGAAAGGCGGCGTGAGTTTCCCTTCCACTGAGTGCCCGATTTGCCTTGGAGAGTTCATGGATGGAGAAAAAGTAAGAGTGTTGCCAAAATGTAACCATGGATTCCATGTGAGGTGCATAGACAAATGGCTGGTGTCACATTCATCTTGCCCAAATTGTAGGCATTCGTTACTTGAACATCATGAAACAGCAAAAACAGAGACATCCCAGGAAACCAGTGGCCGGCGACCACCGGAAAGTGGCAGGGTTGTTGTAGTTGTTCAACAAGAAAGTTGATACAATTAGTTGAATTGGGAGATAATTGAGGTAGATTCTTGGGAGCCAATTGCAAATGCTTGATGTTTTGTTTTGTTTTGTTTTTTTTTCCTTTGAGTCTGACAATCACACAAGCAAAGATAAGCTCTGTCCTTCGGCTAGGACTAGAATCTAAATTCCATGGAAATCTTAGTTGTAACAAGTTTAAGTCAACTAAAATGATCTGAAACAACTGTTTTTTAATGTGCAAAACTGCACAAGGCATGTGCACATAATTTATATTATATATGTATTGTACAAATTGTTCAAGCAGTGGCCCATTTTGGTTACACTTTTCAACTTTCTTCCCTGTTTATGTGCTTTATTTTTCACTTGGTACCCAATTTTGGACTCTCTTTTTGGTAGTCAAGTATTTTCTGGTCTCACTTTTGTCATTAGTGCTTGTTAATTTGAATCCCGGCAATAAGGTAGGCATCAAAAAGAGGATTTTTCATTTTTAGGTATAATAGTAATGGAAGAGTGTAGCTTGGAATAAAGGCAAGAACTTTATAGGTGCCTTGGCCTTTTCTTTTTGCATTAAACCCAACGGACCATTATCCATTATTCAATTCAACCCCAACGGCTAGTAAGCAAAAACTGCGCCTAGTTTCTGTTCCATTGGCCATTTCTGCTGGGAAAAATAAAAAATGCAAGTAGGGAAGCAGCGACCATGGAAATGGAGCATTCAAGCCAAAGCTGAGAAGTTCAACTTCAAGCTTAAAGCAACAAATATCTTACCCACCTGGAAATTCGACCGGTTCTCACTCCTGCTCAGGCTCAACAAGTTCATTATCAATCTCCAGCTGAAATCTGGATCAACAATTTCAGTTTCCGCTCAACAGAAAAGGACCCTGAAATCCAGATTCCTCGGATTTCTGGAAAAGATCCGAATTCGCCGTGCGAGGAAAGCGTTGTCTATCCAATACCCAGAAGTTAAATCAATCTGCGGAGGGTCATTGCTCATTGGGATTCTTGCTTCGCTCCTGCAATCAATCTCCAGGAAAGATCTCAATGGGATTGTAGTTCATAGTTCAATAATTTTGGTATACTGGATTTTATATTATAAGAGACATGTAATAATCAAAGGAAAAAGCAGCATCTTTTGGATGGTTTTGATTGTTGGATTTATTGCTTGCTGTTGGGTTGGCTTCCATTTAGGCAAAGGCTACATGTTTCAGAGTCTGCTTGGAGTTGGATGGTGGCGAGCTGCGCTGCGGCTTCTGGGTTTTGCCAAAATCTTTTTCTCGCACATTTGTGAGCTTTCTAGGTAACAGTCAGTTTTAGTTTTAGATTGTGATTTGTACATAAATTTTCTTCAACTTTTTTATAGAGGTATATAAATGTTTATACTGTATTCACCAAAAAAAAAATAGTTGGCGATTTTAACCAAATACTTTCTGCGATTGAGAAGCTCAGTCGAAGGGTTGTTAATTAATAGAAGGAATTGCAAGCTCATGCTGGATTGCTTTTCTGCTTGATGTTTATACTGTGATGGAGAAGTGAGAACTGGAGTTTCGTTGAAAGATCAAACTCTTTCACTCTGACATTTATTGGATTGGATTTCATTAGAATGCCCCAACTTTTCTAAAGTTGTTTGTTGAGTTCTATAATGCCCCATCAAGTAGGAATTCTACCTAATTTGAGACAAAATTATAGCGTCTTTAAGACTTTAACAAAATGGGATTGATCATGACTTGAAAGGTTATAGGTAACAGCCCAAATTGATTTTGGGGCAAATAATAATGTTTTTAAGAAATCCTTGAATATTATTACCTGTATAATAATACCAGTGAAAGTATTTCTTATTGTTGCACATTCATTCATCTTTTTTTTCTTTTTAATAGTATTCAATATATAGTTCTGTTCTAGTGATAAATGAGCTTTCTCTTTTCTAATGAATGTGACAATGTGTATATACAACTTGTTCTTCAAA
>AWWV01001229.1:0-10296 GCA_001974805.1 Corchorus capsularis | reverse complement strand
CATGTATCTGTTCCGATCTTATATTATAAAATATTTTTCAGGACCAACAAGGATCTGCTCTCCACTAGTGGACCAGTACAGGGTCGAATCTTGACAAGTGGCATGGGCCAATTCGAATAAAATTATTATAGGAGGACCAATTTAAGAATTTTAATGTATGCATATGTATATCCAAAGGCTTCTAGCTAGACATCTATATTATCTCTCCTAATTCACCACTAAACTTATATATAGCATTATATATAAATTGAAGGTCTACAGTACTGGACAAATCCACTAGTGGAGAGGATCCCGTCCCAAATGTGCTAAACACATATCTTAAATGAAAGATACAAAATATATTTAAATTATAATTAATTTTCCTCTTTTTCTTGGTGTCAACTTATTTAGATGGTCAAATATAGCAGCTCACTTGCCAAAGAGAACTGATAATGAGATCAAGAATCATTGGAACACCAATCTTAAGAAGAGGCTAATCAGAATGGGGATCGATCCTATCACTCACAAGCCTCGAACCAATGCCCCTGGTTCCTCATCAACCGGCCATCATGGTAGCAACAACGCCAATTTAAGCCACATGGCTCAGTGGGAAAGAACTCGTCTCGAAGCCGAAGCCAGGTTATCCCTCGATTCAAAGAACCAACAAAAAGTGCCATCAACTTACGTCAAACCAAAAAACCAGCTGCTTGGGTCTAGACCAAAGTGCCTTGACATACTTAAAGCATGGCAAGGTATGGTTACCGGCATGTTCTTCCCTAACCATGACAATATTCCTACGTCAATAATATCGAACTTATCTAATGCCCAATATGAGTCTCAAATTCCAACCGCTGGAATAAATCAAAATTCAACTAACGAAGGTTGTCAATATTTCGTACCTTGTGTTGAGACGAACTTATATACGTGCAACGACCACTTCGATATTGGCGTAGAACGTTGGAACGCTTTTGATCAATTTAATCATCAAATTCAAGACTTAACGTCAATGGCAATCCAAGGAATGAATTACTCAACCAAAAATGCATGGCTCAGGGAGTACGAAACTAATTATGACGTCGATCAGGAAGGAAATTATGATAATAATGACTACTTGATTGCAAATCTTATGGAAGGTTCAGTGGAGAGTTTCATTGATCTTCCTGTTTCATTTTTATCAATGGAATAGGTTACAACGCAGCACGTAGAGATAGTATAGTATCATGGACGACCAATCAGCTAATGTTTATTTAAGTTGATCTCTCCACCCGAGTTGTTATGCACTGTGCTTGGACCATGAAGTCAAAAGTTCAAATCTCACGAGATGTAAGTTTAATTAATTTGCTTGCTTATTTATTATATTTGTTCAGTTTGTAAATAGTTTATTTAAACTCTGAGAGAGTGCTCTGCTCACAGCTCAAGCAAAGGTGGTTGGTTATCAAACTCCATCCATTAAAGCATGAAGACAACATTTGCAATTGTAGTCTAGTTAAATTGAGATATGAGTTCAGGTTGCTGAAACTTGATTTGGGTTCTGCTCGAATTTGGACCATCGTTGTTGGGTTGAGGGCTAAATCTTTTGGGCCTAAACTTTGACAAGATTTCATGTCTTTTGAATATTTTTCTCATTTTTTTTTCTTTTGGCACCAAAATATTTTCCCGAATTAGATCACATGTATTTGGACCGAAAAGAGAAGTATTTATTATATCCATGAGAATTTCTGGGTTTTTGCATTGTCTGATACAAGAAAAAGAAAACGAAGTTAATAAGAAAACAGAGGGCATAATATATAGTTGAAGAACAACATTCCAGAAATGACTATGGTAAAAGCTGTTTCACACAAAAACTTATAGTAATTACTTCGGCCTCAGAGACAGAACTAACTCATTCAAATTGGCCGCAAACAAAGTTAAAAAAAATGAAGGAAAAGAAAGTAATTTAATTAAGCTTTTCAACATATCACCATGTGATTTGCCTGTCCCTTTCTTCTTCTTCGTCTTCTTCTGGAATTTGTATTTGTGTTCATCAATGACGGAAGAGCTAGGGTACATATTATATTTGACCAAAATCAATCATCTGATCTGAGTTGTCGAAATCAAGTTGTGCCTTTAGTTTTAGGGTTTGTGTGGTGCAGCAAAGGGGTTAACTATTCGGACACTGCCCTCTTTTAATGCTTTCAAATTAACCAGTGCCTAAAGTCATTAAAGCCTGCCCCTGCAAATCCATAGAAACTTCAGGATCAGGACTAAAGAAAATGCTATAATTCATGGCTGGCTACAACCCAAACTATTCATAATTTTAATCATATTGAAGTTGAATATTGATTCTTATATAGTTGTTGTATTTATTTACATGCATATATATATATAACACATTACGAGTACCCATTACCATGCATAGATGTTCGACATGACTAGCCAGTTGCCAGGCCCCCAAACGAATAAAGTCTCTGGCGTTGGCTGAATATGAGGCATTTAATTTGCCAGGCCATTTACAAAGTATAGGGAGAGAGTTATTAAGTCCCAAAATTTTATGGTCAAATAGTCACTTTGCCCCCGAACTTTGTCAATTTAGGACAAATTGCCCCCTAAACTTTAAATTGTGTCACTTTCCCCCTTGAATTTAGAAATTTAGGCCAATTTACCCCCTGACATGACGGCGTGACTAACGGATCCGTTAACTTCTATCATAATTGCTGATGTGGCCAACTTTTTGCTGACGTGGCATTTCCACGTCATCGCTCATATGGGATCCACCATATCATTTTTGCTCATGTAAGACCCACATGAGTATTGACGTGGAAATGCCACATCAGCAAAAATTTTGCAGCGTCAGCAAATTTGGTGGGACTTAATGGTGTCCGACGCATTAAGGATGGCATTGCCCTGATTTTCCAAATTGAAGGGGCCAAGAAAGTGATATAATTTAAAATTTAGGAGGGAATCTGTCCTAAATTACAAATTCAGGGGTAAAATGGCTATTCAACCAAATTTTATATAAAAAATATTTAGGAAGACAGAACACTGACGTACCAAAATGGAAGAAGGCAATTGAAACTTTTTACAGATTCGTATACTTTTACAGTTGTGAAACTTTTATCATGTTTTTCACCTTGGTAGGAACACTTGGATGCCATAAAACGAATGGTTTTCTAACTTTGGGTCCGTGGGTTTTAGGAGTTTATATGAGGGAAGAAAAATGAAAAGTGTTTCATTCCTTGAAATAGGTTGTGGGTAGACGGAATCAAAATGGGGCCATTAGCCATAAATTTAATGTATATACTACAATATATCAACTAAATTCGAGTGTGGGAAGATAAAAAAATATATATCAATGCAAAGCATCTTAATTATAAATATAAACAGTTACCCACATGGACCACTTTGTATTTAATTGGATTTTTATTGGTTTTTCAAAATTTGCTATGTGCTATTATTGACATAAACTCTTCTTATCTTGAATTACTTGTATGACATTAAATTTGAATCCCAACTTTCATCAGCTCATCTTTAATCACTCATGTCTGTAATATTAATGTGTTTAGGACCCATTCTTCTATCCAAAAAAAGTAAATACATTTACTCAATTTTGTCAGTTGTAGAAACCCATGCATGCTAGCTATATAAGCAACTAAACAAAAATATTGGTACAATATTCATACAAACTCCACATTTTCTTTCCTTTATTAAACTTCTTGAAAGTTATATATATACCTACCTTTCATTATTATAACATAATATAACAAATTCTCATTAGATTTGGCCATTATACCTAATCATGAATTCGACCTAACCTTTTAAATATAATATACTTATATACAATATATGATGTAATTTCAATCATTTATATTACACACATATATGAGATTAATTACGAATTTGATTTTTTTTAACTTACGAATTTGATGTACTTCTGCTTGAAATGTTTAGGTTCTCGGCAATAATTCTTGTTAATGAATGATTCTGATTAAATCAGAATGAATGATTCGTAAATATCACTGTAAGTCCTATTTGAATATTGTGACATGTTCTGATCCCTCTTCTCACCTAAACTTTTCATGTACCAAATATATATATATATATATACATACACACACACGCACGATGTAATAATGTTGTAATGTTTTACAACTTTTAAAAACAATACTACTTTGATTTAAAAAAAAAAAACAATACTACTTCTAAATTAAAAATGTTACTTATAGCATAGAATTTATTTCACAAAACTAATTTAATACATATTCCAACTTTTCTTGCAAATTAAAATACAGTAGTAGTTCCTTTAAAAAAAAAATAAAAAATACAGTAGTAGTTATTTCAAACTAGCTAGTTTTATGCCGGTTACTGTTTTGGGAAGCCATTCTTTCACGTGGGGTCAACATTCATCAAGTAGTTGGACAAATTTATACTACTACAATATTCATTATAGTCTTTACACCTTCTCAGATTAAATTAAAGTCTCTATATATATTTCCCACAGAAGCTATCAATTCTTCCCATCTTGCTCTTAATTCACAGTACTCTCTCAAAACAAATTTGGCAAAAAAAAAAAATCCTGCAAAAATGGGTAGGTCTCCATGTTGCAAGAAGGAAGAACAGGCTTTGAACCGAGGGCCATGGACGGCCGAGGAAGACCAAATACTCACAGCTTACATTCAACAACATGGCCATGGAAGCTGGCGTGCATTGCCTGAAAAAGCTGGTGATTATAATTTATAGTATATATATACTTTTTCGTTTCCTTCTTCGTCTACTTATTTATGGTAACAAATTGATTGAAATATTTTCCATTCTTTGATCAGGACTTAAAAGATGTGGAAAGAGCTGTCGACTTAGGTGGATTAACTACCTAAGACCTGATATCAAAAGAGGAAAGTTTAGTTTACAAGAAGAATAGACCATCATTCAACTTCATGCCCTTCTTGGAAACAGGTAATTAACTCTTTATGAATTTCTTTTGGTATATTTATAAGTTAACCTTGTTCGAATCCGATTAGTCTCTAGCAATATGATTTTCAACATTCATAAAACTCGAATTTGAGAACAAGTTCCGAACTCTTTATGATTTTTTTTTTCTATATATTTACAAGTTAACCTAGTTCAGTCCGATCAACGACCTCCAGCAATATGATTTTCTCTATTCACAAAACTCAAAAACTCGAGAACAAGTTCCGAACTCTTTATGATTATTGAAGACTAGGTTATTCAACTCAAATATTTTGTCACCCTTTAAGTAATTGTCTGAATTTGTCTTATTTTAGGTGGTCAGCCATGGCAGCTCACTTGCCAAAGAGAACCGACAATGAAATCAAGAACCATTGGAACACCCATCTCAAGAAAAGGCTAATCAAAATGGGAATTGATCCAATGACTCATAAACCTCGAACAGATAATTATGTCTCAAGCTCCCCATCTGGTCCAGGCAAGAAAAATAATGCTTCAAATTTAAGCCACATGGCTCAATGGGAAAGTGCTCGACTCGAAGCCGAAGCAAGGTTGGTCCGTGAATCATCAAAAAAGACTGTTCCAAATCCAAATCCTCCATTGAACTTACGAAGAAACCAGCCGATCAACAATATTGCTGCAGATAACAGACCAAGGTGCCTTGACGTACTCAAAGCTTGGCAAGGTGTTGTTGCTGGGATGTTTGCTTTCCCTAGCCACGATCTCGAGTCCCCAACTTCGACTCTTAGTTTCCCAGACTCAATGGCTCGAGTCCCCGGCCAAATTGGTGGACTCGTGCCAAATTGTTCGCGGCCTAACTTCGAGAATAGTAGCTATGCAAATAATAACAGTTGGACAACAAGCTTTGAGAAATCAGATAACCAAATTCAAGAAGTTGCAAAAATAATGGATAGCTGTAATATCGAATTGGGAGAAGAGTACTTGACAGATTCTGGGGATATTGGTGCATGGTTCGAAGAGCCTATTGCAAATATCATGGAGGGATTATCAGATGCTTTGAATTTTAATTCTGGTGTCTTGAATTCATCAATGGGTGTTGAGAAATCGAGTGAAAGTTGCTGGGATAGTGTTCTCAACTTGGTGAATTCTTCACCTTATAATTCGCCTTCTCCTGTGTTTTGAAATATTATTTTGTGGCTATAGATGTATGTGGTGTACCATATTTCACCTCTTTGTAACGAAGAAAAGCGATATCTCATATCTATAGAGAAGCAAATATGAGTGCAGACTGGTTAGCAATTCATTTCGATGGCCTTCAGCTGGGTTTACAAATTTTTGACACTCCTCCACCTGCTCGTAACTCAGTTCTCATAACTGATGCCATGGGTTTAGTTTGGCCAAGGATCATATAATGTAACTTTTTGCTTTTTCCATCATATTAAAAAAAATAAATAAATAAATTGGATTGGATTGGACATTAAAATTAGATCGATTTCCATTGGTTTCTTTCTTTTTAATATTTTTATCTAATTATTATAACCCAGCTGATCCAAATCCAAATACAAGGAAATTAACTTCATTAAAAACAAATTAAGGCCTCCTTCGTCTTGCACTAGATGAATCTTCCTTATTTGCTCTAGATCTTGTTTCTTTCTTTCAAGCCTTATCAACAAATTTCACTATATGTTTCTTTCTTTCAATAAGTTTTAGCAACTTTTGTTCAGAGAACAATGAACCAACACGGGATTAGATCGGGTGGTAAGCGGTTCGTTTCAGTATTTTAAGCATGTTTCAGATTGGAAACCTTGTCTACGCAGCCGCCCCTGTTAATAGATTCACCTATCAAATCCAAGTGTGCGACTTGCGTCGAATCCAAATTAGTTAGAACAAATCTCTAGATAGCCAATGGGAGACAAAAAATTAAGTGAACCACAATTATGAGTTGCTACGAATTACGATTGTCTTGTCAAAAGTAGCAATATGGAGCGTAATGATTTTTTGTGCATCTTACATGTTTTTTACCCATAAACCCATTTTGTTTATCGAAGGGAAAATTATAATTTAGTATGACTTGTAAGATATGGGGTGTAAGGGTGAACTTGCAGAGTATTCAGAATCATTTCCCTACCATTAATATTCAAGAACAAAATGCTCTCAATATCGGAAATTTTAAGGCATTAAAAAGGCTATATCAATGGGCAATGGCATTTGGAAATTGGAATGGTGTTCAGGGCCCAGTGTCGTTTTGCCCAACTAATATTTGGGCCAGGCCGAGACAAGGAATTTTATTACCCCAACCCAAAGTAATTATGTCATGTAATAAATAATGTTTTCATTCAAAATATAATTAATTCAAAATATGCGTTAACAATCCCATATTTGATATGTCACACAATACCCAAACCATATTTCATAACATAGATGATTTTCTCAAACAAATTAAATATAAATAAGAAGTTTTTGTTTCTCTAAGTTAGACAAAATTTTCTTTGATCAAATTGAATTGGCTTAATTAATTTGTAGGATACCCCAAATGCCAAAGCCCCCCAAAGTGTGGAAACAATCTGAATTGTTGCAAATATAGGAAGAAGGTATCAGTTTCTAAATCAGCGCTGTCAGAGTTAAAGAGTGCCCTAAGAAAAATGCACATTAAAGGAAGTAGCTGAATGGTAAAAGCAACAAAAAAAAATTTCATTAAATATGGCTGGCTCATGATTACAGAGTACAATATGTTGGTAGTAGAAAGAAATTCTTCACAACCAGTTTTGGTAAACAATGTAACCAATATAACATAATAGCCTCATCAACTTGCCACCTGCAGACAAGAGCTAGTTATAAAAAATATTGAAATTGTTACCCAAAAAAATATGAAAGAAAAGAATGTTAAAAATTAGTACTAATATTAAAAACCCTTTTCTCTCGATCTCAAATTAAAAGCAGTAAAAGCATAATTAAGCCCCTTTGGCAGTGTGTTTGGGTGCTTCATGTGCTAGTCCAAAAGTTGCTTAATTTCATTGGTAATAAAAGGTACTTTTGAGTTTAAACTGTTGTAAACATATATAAACATATATAATTTAAGAGTATATGGCCAAACACGAACACGACACGAATAACTAATCGTGTCATGGTCTTAAAAACGTTTACGAGAACTGTTTATTAGTCGTGTACACGACACGACACGAATAAACGCGATTTTTTAAATGCGTGACCAAAAACACGACAAGACACGACTAACACGAGTTAAACGTTTTAACACGAATAATTTAAACATGTTAAAATTACCAAAAATCTCCCTAAAACATTTATAAAATTACACAATTTTAATGATTTTTTATTATTTTCAAAAGGTGAAAGTGGTATTTTACTTTAAACAAACATATAAAGTTATAAACGTTTACTACACGTGTTATCGTTTTAGCAGTTATAACGTGTTGACACGGATAACACGACTAACTAAACGTGTTATCCGTGTAACACATCGTGTTAGCCGTGTTTTATACGGTTATGACACGAAACACTTTTTCCTTAATCGTACTGACACGATTGAACACGAAACACGTTAAGCTCAAACATAAACACGGTAAAACCCGTATCATTCTGTGTCGTACAAACGTGTCGTGTCAGAAATTATCAGATTTATCCAAAAGGACCCTAAACTTTGGGTAGTTTGGCAGTCTAGGGGTATCTTATTTTTGGTGAACTATAAGGGGTAACCTTTGTTGTTTTGTTAAGATATGCAAATTAAATTCTTACTTACAATAGTAAAGGCTTGAAGGTTAATTAATGTTAACGCGTTGTCACCAGCCAATATAAAAACAACAGGGAATCATAAATATATTTTTTTGTTAAGTAGTATAATTGGATTTGGATTCATATATATATATCCATTCATTAATTCAACTGTACAAACCTACTTTTTTTTAATTCATGATATACACATTTCTTTGATTTAATTTATGATGCATGAGTTAACATTTTAGTTTTTAGTTGATCAACTCTATTTAAGAAACATTGTTAAATATGTTCCTTAATTTATATCACTAAATTCAATTATCAAAGGTATAATTAGGTATTTGATATCATTCAAATTTTGGTCAGACAAAAATTTCATGAAGTTTGGTCCATTGATTGAATTTTGATTCTTGCTTTGTCTTTCTTGACCCATAATTGAGTCTAATTTTCTCCTCCTTGCTTATCTTTAACCATCAAGCTGCTAACCCTCGTGTTCAGTGGCGGATTCAGAAACATTTATTAGAGTGGTCACAATATCTTCTCTCTCTATATATATATATTTAAAAAATAACTATGATTTATAGATATTTTAATGATTTAATCGACTGGGGGTGGGCACTTGCCCACCCACAACCATACATGAATCTGGCCCTGCTCCTGCTCATTTTGTTTGTGATTGTACATCCCATGATTTGTCATTACCGATTAGATCGCATCAAAATTATCGAAATCGAGAACAATTAATCCTTTGAAAACTAGTAAAATGACCAAAATTCAAAAAAATTATAACTCGATCGTAAATAATTACCTGCATGCAAGCTGCAGCTCAATGAACCAAAAAAAAATTTACCTGCAGCTCATAAATTGACATGCTAGTAAATATAAATGCTGTAATTAATCATAGCAAAAAGGATCATTAATTAATGGTGTGGAGAAGAGCCTAGTAAAAGTACATAAAATTACCTCCCATCCCAAGGGGGAGGGACGTGGATTCAATCCGACCAAAAGATGAAAAATAAATGACCATATGTCATCTTCTAGCCTATAAACTTTATGACAGTTTTAATTAAATAGTACTACTAGCAGTATATTAATGTTAATTCATTGAATTGTACGGACCAACAAATATGGTAACATTTCGGCCTTCTTTTGACATTTTGCATTAAAATTATTGTGAATTATTTGCAATTTGCAATCCCTAAATCTTTTAAATGATTACTCGAATTGAATTAACAATCAACATTTCGATTTTTTTTCTCTATCTTTGCATTAATTTGAATAAGTGTGAGTTGAGTAAATTTTAGGCACGTGATGAAGGAGAGAATTTCATGGAAATATTTAACCCTCTCACCCGTCAACATTGATTGATTTGGATTAATGCTTCTCTTCTTCTTAATTTTTACATTTATTTCTTTTCTATTGCCCTTAAATTTTATAATCAAATCAATATTCATTAAATATAATACAGAAGTCTTGTATAAGGTCGGCAATGTCACATTGGGCAATACCATTTGAATCTTAAATTAATTAAATTAATAAAATTGTAATAAATATGGGACATTAATATGCTTCAACAGGACGACGAAGCCACTTTTCTTACCACATGTTTCATGATCCAAATTTAATTAAAGAAATTTCTAGTTAGGGGACTTGCAACTTGTAATTTGGACATTCCATGTAATG
>AWWV01001226.1:0-11151 GCA_001974805.1 Corchorus capsularis | reverse complement strand
TTTCTAATTCCTAATTTCTTCTTCTTTATTTTCTTAAAAATATAATTCGTTTTGCTCTTTTGGTATTTATTATATATTTTCAATACTATGTTTCTTTTGCAATTTTCCTTTTGTAGGAACAAACCTCTGCAATTTTGGGATAAAGAAGGTGAGTGAAATTATATGGAAATAATCATTTTGTTTTGCCGTAAATTAAATGGGTTTTAACTTTAAGTTTGAGTGTGTTGTTGGATCATTGTCGGAAAGAGTGCGGAATAAAAGCAATGACTCAATTTTTGATTGTTGGTTCTTTCATAAGAACAAATGACTTAAGTTTCTGCTCATAATTCTCTTTTAAATACCTCATAAATGAAACACCCGCACGCGAAGCGCGGGGTAACAATCTAGTGAGTATTAATCATCATCTAAGCTTTAATAATTTGATAATTAATTTATATTTTACAATTTTAATAACCCTTTATCTATGTTTCACACCCATAAATGGGTATGCAAATATGCAATATGGACAAATGGTGAAGAGAAGAGTTTTTTTTTTTTTTTTTTTTTTTTTTTGCACAAAAATGGTCAGAGAAGAGTTTAAAATTGATTTTGTGGGGGCTTGTGGCCTATTTAAGTTTTGGACTTTAGATCCTTGAAAAAAAGATATTTCTAAAGCACGTTTTGGGCTCAGGCCCAAACGGAGCTGGCTCTTGTTTGCGCAAATTATCTGGAAATAGCGGTTGGTGGTGGCGCTTCAATTTCACGCGCTTTTCAAATCTAAACCCTAGTATAAAACCTCTTCTTCCCACTTAACGAACTTTTGGGTTTGGTTCTCTTCGTAGCGCAGCTTCAAAAAATGACTCCCTCAATGGAACCAGTAGCCCCAGAAAGCATGACCAACCAAGCATCGAAGATCAAGAAAAAAAACAAGAAGAAGAACAAATCGGCAAAAGTAGAAGATCAAAGTGAAGAAATTCTGGAGCAGAAGAACCAAGAAACCGAAGAATTTGAGCCCAAAGAGAGCAAGAAAGACAAGAAAAAGCGCAAGAAAGAAAAGGAAAACAAGAAAGAAGGTGAAGCCCAGGAGAAGAATCATGAAGAAAGCACTGACGAGCCCAAGAAGAACAAAAAGAAAAAGCAAAAGCAAGAAGAGGAAAATGGGGAAATCAATGAAACTCGAAAGGCGAAAGAAGATTCAGTTCAATTTGATGGGAATGACAAGGTGGTGGTGAGTGGAATGAATGCTGAAGAAGCGAAATATGCGCCTTTGAAAACGTTTTCCGACTCTAAGTTACCACAAAATGTTTTGGATTGCTGCAAGGATTTTAGCAGGCCATCTCCTATTCAGGCTCATGCCTGGCCCTTTTTGATGGACGGTCGTGATTTTATCGGAATTGCCAAAACTGGTTCAGGTACTTCCATTTTCTACACCTGGTTACTTTGTTACTTGTTGCTTAGTAAGGTCTTCATGATTGGACAATTTCTTGTTATAATTTGTTTTTGCCAAATTATTGTTTTATGCTGAATATATAACTTTATCTGCGTTATTGTCTGATATTGTATTTTGTTATCAGGCAAAACCTTGGCATTTGGGGTACCGGCAATGATGCATGTATTGAGCAAGCGAAAGGGTAAATCCTCAAAGGGGAAGAACCCGCTTTGTCTTGTACTTTCCCCTACAAGAGAGTTGGCTGAACAAGTATGTATCCCTTTTGACTTGTTTTTGCATTAGCAATTTGCAAATATTATATAAGGAATTTTCATTTTTCAAATATATGACAATGGATCTTATTTTTAAGACTTGTTTCTTAAGTATGTAAAACAAGTTGTTTGAGTTTGACTTCATCCTATGGCAGATATTTAGCGTTTTGTGTAATGCTGGAAACTCTTGTGACGTCAAATCTGTCTGTTTGTATGGAGGGACACCTAAAGGACCTCAGATTTCTTCTTTAAAGTCAGGCGTTGTAAGATAATCTATATCCTTTTTCTGTTCTAACTTCTAAATGGCTGCGTTTATTAAGCGTTTCTTATTTTGGTTTGAATAAATATGTTCATTTGAGCATTGCCATCCTTTTTTTATCTTTCCTGTTTTTGGTTCCAGTTTGATTTGAACCGGTGAGGCATGTGATTGCTTAACAGACTATTCTTTGAGTTTTATTCCTGCATGTATAGTTGGTCGAATATATATTTATATCCTTGAGGGAAAATTCATGTAGGTGAGATGATTTAGACTGGTACTGAGAGATATTCTTTAGTTTTCTGGCTATGTAATACAGCTAGTCCTCTCTGATATAGAGACCATGTTTAATTATTCTTGTTTAATTAAATTTATTCATCTTGCTTGTTTTGATTAGATTTAATTTTATGTGGCTTGCACATTCTAGTGGTGATGTTTTTTCTACATTATTTTCTGTACTAAGTTCTTATATTGGTATATGGATTTCCCTCAATGTAGGATATAGTCATTGGAACACCTGGTCGTTTGAAGGATTTAATGACTATGGAAGTCTGTCAGCTTAAGGAGGTATCTTTTGTGGTAAGTGGATGATCCTTTTTCGTCATTACTCTCTACATTGCACTTTATCATCTTTGGTTTCTTTGTCTATGTTATTTAGTATCCCCGTAGTTGGGCATTTAATGTTGTTTTAGGCATGATTGATTATTGGAAGTAACCAGGAACACTACTTCAGTCTGTTTTGCTATAATTTCTAGCCTGGTTCAGTTGTCTCTATTTTGATCTTCTTCATTATCTTGTATGACCCTTTTGCTTGAGTATATGGAGCATGTGAGGTCTAATCTAAAATTGTATGTTAATACCCTGTAGGTCCTAGATGAAGCAGATCGAATGCTTGACATGGGATTTGAAGAGGATGTTCGCTTTATATTGGGAAAGACGTGTTCTGGTAGGTGTCTTCATTGATCTATTGGAATTTTAGTGACTCCTAGAATTTGCAAAGTCATAGCTTTAACTGATGCTTGATCTTTAATGGTTGATGATAAATCACGAGTAGATGCTAGCAACTATTGCTAAAATGATGTTGAAAGAATAGTGCATGAGCAATTAAGGTGGAAAGTCTCATGTATCCTTTTAACCTGTGCAGCTCGTCAGATGGTAATGTTCAGTGCTACATGGCCTACAGCAGTTCATCGATTAGCGCAGGAGTACATGGACCCTAATCCTGTTAAGGTACGGATCTTCATGCCTGACATTTTCTTGTAGTTTCCTATTTACATGGGAAAATAATGAGTTTGTTTTCAGGTTGTGATTGGCTCAGAAGATTTAGCCGCCAACCATGATGTTATGCAGATAGTTGAGGTCTGTTTTTGCGAAACCACTTAAAACATCTTTCATGTTACAGTAACTTATTTTGTACAGATAAAAACTTGCTTTTATGAACTGTTTTTGATTTTCATATGTAGGTTTTGGATGAGCGTGCACGTTATGAGCGTTTGACTGCTTTGCTTAAGAAATACCATGATAAGAGGTACTTGCTCTCACATCTGTTGAATTGCACAATTTTCCCCCTTTTTGAATTATTTTCTTTTCAGGCAATTCTCTATGAAAAAGTCTGGCAGTTTGCAAATAGGCTAAACTAGAAGCAAATAAATGCAAGACCAAAGATGGAAAAACAGGGGACACTAAGAAAATTTAGGCAAAAAGAAACTTTCTAGTTTTATTACATTAGCCATCCGTGAAATCTTTATGATTTCTAGCAGATTATAGATATTGGCCTTATCTAATGCGGTGTTTTTCCATAAGTTGCTAGTAACCTTCTAGGTATAATAAGCCCTCTTGGCATCTGCTTAAACTCTACAACTTAAAAGTTGACTTGAGCTCTTCAATAATTTTAGTATCTTTTATTTTTTGTCATTTTACACCTTGTTGACATATAGTTTTGTATGTCAATCAGGAATAGAGTATTGGTCTTTGTCTTGTACCAGGCAGAAGCTGATCGTATTGAAAATATGCTTCAAAGAAGGTAAATGTTATCACCGTTGCCTTCCCTTTGACTTTAAATCTTTGAAATTTATAATTTTTGTGAGCTTTTTATTTCAGCCTTGTGTTTTGTTTATTCATTTTTAATTTTTCTTTTCTAGTGGTTGGAATGTTGTTTCCATACACGGTCGTAAACCACAACATGAACGTACCAAGGCACTATCACTATTCAAGAAGGGAAGCTGTCCATTGATGGTATACTTTTGCATATAATTATTTTTCAGATCTTTCTTTAGCAACTCAATCTTGTAATTGTCAGTTTCATATCTAGATTCAAAGTTGCACTGTGTTTATGTGTTACTATGTTTCAGCCTCAAAAAGGACACACACCTCTTAAGGTTCATGTCAAGTTAACCCAGCATTTCTTATATTTTTTCTTCGTTTTCACTTTGTGTGGGCATTGTAGAATTTGATAGCTTAAACTTTGATCACTTTCTTTGGTACTTACATGATCGATGTTGAATAAAGAACATTCTTTCTTGTGTATTGATGAGTAGGACTCGATACTTATTGACACCATATGTTTTAGGTAGCTACAGATGTGGCTGCTCGAGGATTGGATATTCCAGATGTTGAAGTAGTCATCAATTATAGTTTTCCTCTCACTACAGAGGATTATGTACATCGGATAGGGAGGACTGGAAGAGCCGGTCGGAAAGGTGTTGCTCACACATTCTTCACACAGCAGAATAAGGTATGAAACAATGTGCTTCCTGGCCTCTACTTCATATAACATTCTCCAAAATGTTATGATTGAGGGTATTTACGAATGGAACATTTTGCGGAAAACCTGCTGAATACTATTATTCTTTCTTTTAAGTAACTGACAAGCTTATGGCAGGGACTTGCGGGAGAGCTGGTAAATGTTCTTAAAGAAGCTGGGCAGGTTGTGCCCCCCGCCCTCTTGAAATTTGGAACCCATGTGAAGAAAAAGGTTTGATATTTCTACCGTTCCATATAATAGTTCCCTGCTACACTTTTTCATGCATGCCTAGATGGTTCACATTCCAAGTTTGTATTTAATGGAGATTGGAGAGATCTCATGTCTTATATGAACAATGGGCAGCTGCATCTCATGTTAGAAATGCATCTTGAACTTTGTATCTCATGTTGTCTTGATGCAGGAGTCCAAGCTATATGGGGCTCACTTCAAGGAAATCGCTGCTGATGCTCCAAAGGCTAAGAAGATAACATTTGACAACTCCGACGATGAAAACTGATGCATGTGGTGCCAAGGCTCATGGGGGCCTGCAGCAATGGCCCGGCCCATACATGGGAATTAGTATAGTTGATGCTTTGGGCTGATTAAATGGGTAATTGCCTGGCCCGTATATGGAAGCATGATAGACAGTGAGTGCCCATTAAAGAGCAAGCGGAGAGCCCATAGATCCATGAAATCTCCGCCCATATTTTTGACTTTTCTTGTAACCCTCATTATTCCCCCGCGTACTAATGGTTAGTTGCTAGACGACTTCAGGAAAAAGGCCAATTTGACCAAGTAATTTGCAGTTTTCTGGTGAACGGAAGTATAATATTTATTATTGGTTTCTTGATCATTTTGAAAATCCCAAAAAAAAAAAAAAGACAGAGAGAAGAATGTTCCTTACACGCTAAGAGGAGTTTTTGTATGTGTTTTTCAGTTTTGAGATTTTCTTTTTCGTTTCTTGTTAGTGTGCGGGTGACCATTAAACATGTTGCTTGGGGTTAAAGGATATAATTCGCAAAGTCTTCTATATTTATTTAATTAAAGACCAATCAGAGAATATAGATTTTGCCATTTTCGCACGCAAGGCTGTATTTGCATAAGTCTAATTAATGTGCATAATATAATAATATTAAACCCAACTTACAAAAAACAGCTCCATTTCATGGAAAAAACATCGATTGACTTTTTGGGAACAAATGGAGGAATAGACTAAGCCTTAAAAACCTAAACAAACCAAGGCCAGAATTTTATATAAACTGCAGGAATTTTGAGCTTAGGAAACATCATTTCCAGAATCTAGAGTGACTTGCAATTTCCAAATCCTTAGAAAGCATTATTTCCAAATCCTTAAAAAGCATTATTGAGAGAGTGACTTGCAATTTCCAAATCCTTAAAAAGCATTACTGAGAACCAAATACTCCAGAAGAAGATGGCCGAAATTCCAGTATCATTTATCCTTGAAAAGATAAGTTACTTCTTGCAAAACGAGATCCAAATCCTGCAAGGGGTTCCAGAGGAACTCGAGTCCATAAGGGATGACTTGGAGACATTGAAGGCATCCCTGAGAGCTGCAGACTTAGTAGAAGACTCAGATCATCAACTCAAGCAATGGGTTCGTCAAGTTCGAGACATTGCCTATGACATTGAAGATGCCATTGATGATTTCACCTATCACCACGCCGATCAACACGGGAACCGTATCCATGGTTTCCTCTACAAATTCTGCTGCTTTGCCAAGACTCTAAAGGGTTACCATCGAACCGCCGATGATTTACGAAAAATCAAATCGAGAATCGGGAATGTTTCAGCCTGGCAATCCAACAACAATGACAGGTTTAAGAAAACCGACCAGGGTTCAAGTTCCCGGACACCCGTTAACGATGCCCTTATTTTAGACAGCGTTGATTTGGTCGGAACTGAAGAACCCAAAGAGAAACTGGTTAAGTGGCTGGTCGAAAGCAATTCCAGACGCCGCAAAGTTGTCTCCGTCTTCGGAATGGGCGGTTTAGGGAAAACCACGTTGGTGAAACAAGTGTACGATGATGAACGAGTGAAGAAACGTTTTGATGTTCATGTTTGGATTACTCTGTCTCATTCATTGAAATTGGAAGATCTTCTGAGAAATATTGTCCAACAAGTCTTCACTGCAATCAGGAAACCTGTCCCTGAAGGAATTGATGATATGAAAAGTGAGTGGCTCAAAGTTGCAATCAAGCCATATTTGCAACAATGGAGGTACTTAATTGTTCTTGACAATGTCTGGAATGTCAATCAATGGCATGCTCTTAATCATGTATTTGCCAGAAATGATAGCAATCGGATTATAATCACAACCCGAATTGCTGATATTGGAATTGCATCCTGTTTAGAATCCGATGATATGGTTTTTAATATAGAGCCTTTATCTCCGGATGATTCCTGGAAACTTTTTTGTATGAAAAGTTTCAGACAGAACACATGCCCGCCTTACTTGGCTGAAGTGTCGGGCCGTATCTTGGAAAAATGCGAAGGGTTGCCTTTTGCCATTGTTGCAATTGGTGGATTATTGGCTACAAAAACAGGGACGCCGGCGGAATGGGAGACAATTTACCGAAGCCTTGGTGCCATTATTAAAGACAACGACAAAGTCATGAATTTGACAGAAGTTCTTTCCTTCAGTTTCAAATATTTACCGTACCATTTGAAATCCTGTTTCTTGTACTTGAGCATTTTCCCTGAGAATCACTTGATTGAAACTATGAGACTCATGAGATTGTGGATAGCTGAAGGATTTGTCGAAGTCAAAGATGGGAAAACACAAGAAGAAGTTGCAAAGGATTATCTCAATGAGCTGTTGAGTCGAAGTTTGGTTCAAGTTTCGGGACGAACAACTGATGGAAGGGTCAAAACATGTCGGGTTCATGATCTGTTGCGGGAAATCATCATTTCGAAATCAAAAGATCAGAATTTTGCAGCAATTGCTAAAGATCAAAATGGAGTCTGGCCTGATAAAGTTCGACGCTTATCATTACATAATTCATTGGAGAACATGCAACAAAAGAGGAGTAATGTTTCTCATCTTCGTTCCTTGTTTATGTTCGAAGTAGAAGATTCACTACCAAGTTTCGTTCCTTGTTTAAAATTGCTTAAGGTGTTGGATTTGCGAGCTGCGCCATTGGAGACTTTTCCAAGCGAAATAGTCAACTTGTTTCTTTTAAGGTACTTAAGCTTGAGAGAAACAGAAATCAAAATCATTCCAAGTTCTATAGGGAAGCTTCAGAATTTGCAGACGCTTGATTTGAAACACACCCATGTCACTGAATTACCGGTAGAAATCTTGAAGCTCAAGCAACTTCGACATCTCCTGGTATATCGCTATGAATTCAAGTATTACTCACGTTTCCATTCCAAATACGGTTTCAAGGCTTTTGCAGGAATTGGAGCTCTCAAGTCCTTACAAAAACTCTGTTTCATAGCCGCAGACCATAAAAATCCATCCATACTTGGAGAAATAGGGGAGTTAACCCAATTACGAAGATTGGGGATCATGAATTTGAGGAAAGAAGATGGAATGGCTTTATGTTCATCAATTCAAAAGCTGACTAACCTTGAAGCCTTATCAGTAGTTTCATCTGTAAAAGATGAGGTTATTGATCTTCAACATCTTTCTTCTCCTCCTAAACTACTTGAAAGGCTATACTTAACAGGAAAACTGGAGCAACTACCTGAATGGATTCCTCGCCTTCAAAGCCTGGTCATCGTATATCTAAAATGGAGTCGTTTGGAAGATAATCCACTCGTTTCTCTTCAAAACTTATCAAATCTTGTTCATCTCGAGTTACTTCAAGTTACTACTGGAGATACCTTGAGCTTCAAGGCTGGTGGGTTTCGTAAGCTGAAAGTTTTAGGCATTGATAAATTTGATGAGCTGAAATGCATTGAAATGGAGAAAGATGCATTGCCTGTACTGGAAAAGCTGAGTATATTGCGTTGCAAATCACTTGAGACTGTGCCGTTGGGTATTGAACATTTGACAATGTTAAAAGTGCTCGAGTTCTTTGACATGCCTGAAGAATTAATCAAGACACTGAGTCCCAATGCAGAAAATGGAGATTACAGCAAAGTTGCTTGCATTCCGGAAGTTTATTACACTTATTGCAGAGATGGGGAGTGGGAAGTTTTTGCGTTGGAGAGTTGGGGTGAGCGAGTGCTCAACGCAAAGGAGACTGTTGAGTCCCACATTGGAAGTATAGTCAAGAAATAATCTTTGTATGGGAATTTTTTTTTCTTTGTATGGGAATTTTTCATTTATGTTTTATTTATTTGTAAACAGAAAATAATGCGTCGGTCCATGTAATAATGATGTAAAATGAAATTTACTGCGAAAAGGCAACTGGATTGAGACAGAAATATCTCTATCCTGTCTTGTCCTACAATTAGTTGCCTCAGAAAATGGGATTAGGACTGAGAATTGGTATTTTACTATTTTAACAAATTTTGTGAATCTGCTTATCTGTGCATAAAAATGCCAATTGAATTGAACCATATGAAACAGCTACAAAAAGCATTGACCTTTGAACCTGTTTATTCTTATTAAGCATTATTGTCATATTTATTATTTAGCATGGAGGTGTAAGGTTTCTTCATTTCCAAATCCCAATCAATTTTCTATGAGCACAAATAAGATTAAAAAAAAAATTAAGAGAGAGGAAAAAGAGAAGAAAGCTAATTTATTTTCACTTTCTGGAGCTTTAGAACCCCATCTTTTATTTTACAAATTTATAATAAACTCAATCGAAACACTCCTATGCACCGTTTCCTCTTTCAAGTGATTTGCAGTGGACTTGACCATCACTCAGAGCCACCTGCAAGGCATGGATTCTAATCAGACAAGAATTGTTAAATATGCAAAAAACATATATATAATTAATGATGGACTTACTTGGTGCTTGAGTCGTTGCTTGATTAGAGGAGCCTCTCTTGAAATTCAACCATGAACAACGACCGCTTCTTAGGTGCTAGAGTCTCCATAGAACAAAAATCTTTTCGCCCAAACATGATTCTGAACAGGTGGTTCCCCAACACGAACACAAAGAACTTCAAGAAATTAGTCATTTTTTCCATCTCTCATGCTATCTTTTCTCTCGCTGCAGGTTATAATTTCTAACAAATCACGATGTTGTTGATGTGTTATGGCTGCAACACTTTAAGTGTATATATATAGGCTTCAAGACAAGGAATCAAAACTCCAGACACTGCATACAAATGCAATGTATCATCATTAACAGAAAAAATATCTCAAATTATTGCAAATCATATGAATAGCTTCTTGAATCTCTTTAATTAATTCCATAATTGCAATCAAGTTTTCTATCTTAAGCACAAGGAAGGATTATCATCCAAAATTAACCATGGTAATTTATTAGGATATACAATAACTTACGGTGAACTTGAGAAACAAGAAATTGCAATATTGTAACAAATTTGAAATGTTTTTGGCCGATGCATGCATTCTTACACTATGATTTGGTCACCTAATTCCTTAAGAGGAATTTACTTGTCTCCAATTCATGCTTTTTCAAATGTGTATTGCAACTTTTGATTATGAAAATTTGAAATGGGGACTTGAGAGACAAATATATGCTTATTTGGGAAGGAGAATCTGGATGAGGCATAAGTCTATGTTTTCCACCTAATTATTCATGCATTTCATACAAACTAAACGAGAGTCTATCTCTTACATCTTTAAGATTATGGAACTTATTTATACGGGATCATGTGATAATCTCCTTGTGGTAAGAATTTGTTCACACAAAGCCAACTCTTTGGCATTTCTTTAATGACTTAATAGATAATTTGGTCCCTGAACTTCTAAGAACTGAACAAATTAACCCTTGAATTTCCAAAATTACCAATCGCACACTTGAATTTGTAAAAAATTAGACAAATTAGCACTTTTGGATGGAAATTAGTTAAATTCCATTAACAATTATACAAGAATTAGCCATTTTTGGATGTAAATTGGTATGGTTCCGATAAATTTCGTTCAATTTCCGTCCAATTGTTAAAGGAGTCTAAACAATTTTTATCCAAAAAGGTTAATTTGTCCAATTTTTACAAATTCAAGTGTGCGATTGGCAATTTTGGAAGTTCAAAGGCTAATTTGTCTATTTCTTACAAGTTTAAGGACCAAATTGTCTACTAAGCCTTTCTTTAACACAATAATAATTTATGAGAAAATTTTAAAAAAGGACAGTGTATCAAAAATATTTATTGATTGGTACCATACCAAATTAAATTTACTACTACTAGGAAGGAAATGGAACTTTTAAAAATTACTAAGGAGGAGGTTGTAATGACACTCCTATCCTTAATTTGTAGTTTAATTTTCATACAACTACGCTGATATATGGCAAAACGATCGAGTTGAGATCATAGCCAAAGATCAAAGAAATCAAACCAGCCTTCTTACATTGCTCTCTCTCTCTCT
>AWWV01001224.1:0-13532 GCA_001974805.1 Corchorus capsularis | reverse complement strand
AGATGCAAGCTACTCGCTAGGACCATTCTTTACAAATTACAATGGAAACCCCTCCGCTCCCTCTCAACTATATATGGCCATTCTTTGGAAAACTAGCTACCTAGCTAGTGATGGATTTTTACTCAGATATTTCAAGTGTCCTTTTAGGCTCCTCACACTCCTCCCCTCTACACCACAAATGAAAGTTTCAACTTCAACCACTTTTTCTTGTATTTCCGGTTTACTTAAGAGATATTCAAGTTCTTTTTTTTTTTGGCCAGAAGAGATATTCAAGTTCAAGCACTACTATAATGCAAGTTGAGTTGGTCATTATTGAAGAAAAATATATACTAGTACATATTGGACTATAAAGAGACTTAAATGAACATAAAAATTCGATATTTGGAAGTACATTGGTTGAAAGGTTTTAAATCAAATTTTCATGCTCCAAAGAGTTTAGTTTCGAACCAATAAGATCTTGGGGAGGTGAAAGAAAAAAAACTTGCTTAATTAAATTAAATTTAAATGAAACGTTGAAAAATAGTGGGATTTTTGAGGTTGAGAACACAATCCTCTTAAATACAAAACAAAACAACAATAATTTCATTTGATCATGAGTTTCATACCTTGGGTGAAAAAAGAAGTAAAAGCATCCATTTTAGCTTTTGGTAAAGCTAAGCCAATCTCAATGCCTCCTTTGACTTGTCTACTTTCGGTGAATGAAATGGCATTGGCATAGTTATCAATTGAAATTTCCTCAATCTTGTTGGGCCTCCCCCACCCAAAATCAGTGTCGTACAAATCTACTTTTGGGGACCCCATAACCAAAACATGATTGGACTGAATATCAGCACCATAAAACACTTCCCAATCTGATATCCAATTCTCTGACCCTTTAAACATTGCTTCATTAAGTTCCTTAATTTTGTTTCCAATGGCATTTGCTGCAAAAATCATCCCATCTTCTCCACAAAGCTCACTTTCAATGGCCATGCATCGAGCAAATCCAATGCAATTACCAAAATAAGACGTTGGAATTGGATAGTCCAACCGGGTAATACCACCAGCATTGAACCCAAAGTAACTTGGCTTCTTACCAAATAATAATTTCCCACTCACTTTCCCTTGAGCCTTAATCAAACAAACCCAAACAAAAGAAGAGGCTAAATTATAAGGACTTAAACATGGAGGGAGGGGCTTGTTTGTCAAATTACATCGACCAATAATCCATTGTTTAAGCTTCTCCATATGAGCAGGGCTCATAAGGAAAGTGGCTCGAACCATCTCAGACTCAGAGACATTAACTGTAGTATTATTAATACTAACTATGGCGAGTGAAGATTTCTTGTTGCTCCAATGGTTCAAGAAAGTCGATTGGAGCCCATAGGTATCTTTTACGACCGTCCGGTCGTAAAAGGGCAGTGCCTTGATCAAAAAGCAAGGGTCTCTGGAAAATGACGCCCATGTCTTGATGAAATTGTTGAAAGTCCTGGCATCGGCAGCCACATGATGGCATGAAAATGCAATACATATGCCAGAATTAGGGAAGATTGTGATTTGTATAGAGAGCAACGGGATTTCCTGCTTGGTTTTGGATGCAGCAGCAAAACCACTCGGCAATGGAGGGAGTAGTGGATAGAAGTTGTCGACACAACGCTGATGGTTTCCAGACAAGTTGAAGAAATCTCCGTTAGACTCCGCCGCCACCAAGGAAACATAGTTGTCATAGTCGTAAGAAATTTGAGGAGTGGCGGCGGATGAATGATCTGGTGGCAAAACGAAGGTGCCAGCCAAAGCGAAGAAGTGTTGCAGAGCGAGTTGAAGAGAGTGGGTGAGGGTTGGAAGAGTGGTGGATAGGAAATGACAAGTAGGGTAAGGGTATTCGTAGAAGAAGAGGGTTTGGGTTGGGGAGAAGAAAAGCCATGGGATGTCAAAGAATGTTAAAGGAAGGGAAGTTGGTGCGGCTGAATTTGGTGGTGGACAAACATTGTAGCGAGCAATGACTTCTAGTGTGGGAGTTGAAGGTCGTTTTGCCATGAGAGAGATTAGAGCCTTGTATTTGCTATCCTTGGCTTCCACAAATGTTGATATACTAGTTAGTAGTTCTACTACCTACCCACATATATATGTCAAGGTAAAATGGTCATTTCTTGTCATAATTATTGAATTCGGACTAGACAATGACCCGTTTAAGGTCATAAGTCTTACTGTAACGATGGCAATGGTTACCCTAAAAACGAGAATCTAACAGTGCCTAATTTGCTGATTAAGTAAGTTTATGGTACTCCCTAATCTGGTTTGAGTAGGAATATATGTTGCGAGTCAATTCTCCGATTCATATCCGTCTAGTCAAAGGTCAATTCGTGTTAAAACGAATAAGCAACCCAGTCACATACCCAGGTTACTGGTTCAATTTGACTGTGTCAAGTTCAATTAACTACTAGTCTCTCAATTCTATTTTTTTTTTTTACACCAAGAAAGCATCCTCTCTCAATTCTAATTTATATGTCATTTTATTCCATTTCACACATATTAAGAAAACAATTAAAATTGTTAAATTTCATATAAAACAATAAAAAAAAGTGAATGACTATATTACCCTCAAATTGTTTTTTTAGAAAAAAAATGGTCTCTTGATGGGCATCAACGACCTCAGGAGCTCTAAGTTCCCCACTTCCTCTTAAATCCCGATGACTCCATAGCGAGAGTCACACTTGCGGGCAGTAATGGGACATACCAAGAGTACGAGTTTTTAAGCCCCATAGCCTTATGGCCTTTCGCCTTTTTTGCTTACGTCTGAGTGCTCTTTCACCCCAAAGAAAGTTAGGGTTGATTTGATCCAATCCTTGGATCTTAACACAAAGTAGAAATAAGTAAGAATCTACATGAAAAAATTTGTATTCAATCGTACTCAAATCCATGACCACATTTACACAAACCTTACACTCAGTTTCCTGTCACCGAATCACCGTGCAGGAGCCTCAAATTGTTGAAAGAATTGAAACATTTATTAAAGGTAGTTAGTAGTTGAGAAAGCTAAGGGTACTATTGAAAGAAAATTATTTATATTGCATAAAAATTACTAAAGTGACAAATATTGTGCAACAAAGAAAGTTGACTAAAGTGACATATAAATAAATAAATTATAATGAAGGGAGTACGTTTTACATGGCTATTAGAAGGATGGAGTGTGGCAGGTGAACATATCGGTTGTACAATTATCATTTTTTATTTTTCTAGCTAAAGATTATATTCTTTTGATATCTTTTCGTGGACCTAGCTTCTATGTTGTAACACTCCTTTTTTTTTTTCATCTTTTTCGTCCACGTTTTTTTGCTTTTGAAGAAAAAAATTATTGGAGGAGCTGGACACTGTCACACCGACACCTTGTGAGATATTGTGACCATGAATTGAATTATTGAGGCATCTGAGTTCCGATATATTATTATTTATAAAGAATATTAAATAGCCAATCAAATTTCACTTTACTCCATTTTGATAGGAACAGAATAAGGGACAAAACAAACTCTGAATGCCCACCCCAAAGTGTACTATATGTAGTAGTTATTATAGTAATTATTATATTTTTTTATTCCATTGGCTTTATCAATTAATAATTAAGCTCAGGTCGGACATTTTCATTAGTAATTTGAAAAAATTAATGGTCCATTATCATTTCACTATAGTGATTAAGTAGTAGTACTGCAATTCAGTAGCAATAATATAGCAAGCTTAAAATTGGGTGATTTTGGACTCACGAGTAAAGCAGCTCAACAAACCCCTCGTACCTTGTCTGTTGTTTTGCAAAGGCTTTTCGACGATGATGAAATTTTTTTTTTTGGGTCTTTTTTAAAGAGACTAGTTTCGATCCTCTTTCTTAGCAGTTTTGAAATATTAATCTTATCAAGCTAAAAAAAAAAAAAACTTTTTGTGCAAAATATATGTAACTTTACCGACAATTGTTTAATTGAAGTGGTTCACCACCTATTCCCCTTAAATAAGATCTCGAGCTCGAGTCTTCCGAGAGCGGATAAAATCATTGCTGTGTTATGAGAACTTTATTATCATGGTGGACTGACCGGACTTGATCAATATTGTTAATTTATAAATAAATATACCAAAACATATACGTAACTTCGGAAATGATCTTAAGTTGTTGAGAATTTGTGGGCTTTTGTTGCCCAATATTCATTGCGTCCAAAATTCAAGGCTTAAACATTTTTCCCCATTTGGGCCAACTATGGGTTTAAACTTCAAACTCAATAAGATCGATTTTATAGTGACCCAAAAACGAATTCCTCCTTCAAAAGTAACTAACATAACATAAATCATAAGGTCTTTGCCAAGATTTTATCAAATACTATTCAAAATATGGTAGTATATGGTTTCAAAGTCAAATTGTTTCCTTTTTCTTTCTTGAAATCAAAAAAAAAATTTTGATCTTGCTTTAGATTTTAGCTTCTTCCATAGGCAGGTCAACAAAATAGCTCAAGAAGCGCAGCAACCACAAGCCCATTTTCTATTGTCTTTGTAATTATTGAAAATTTCCCAAATCTAACCACTAAAATATTTTTAAAAAACAAATATTCAATTTAATTACACTGTAATTTGAAGTTTGAACATTCACAATTCGTACATGAAAATCCAAATAGTCTTTTCGTAATTAAAAAAAAAAATACATCATGCTCTCTCAATCGGACAACATCACAACTATTTTTTGAGATTTAATTAAATATATCTTCAAATTTACAATGTACCAAAAAAAATTATAGACTTAAAATTAAAGGTAAATTACAAATTTAGTCATTTACAAACTTTTGTTTTGGTCACTTATCTATGAAAAGTAACAATTTTGTAACTTAAATTTGTAAAATTGAATATACTAATAACTAAACCCTTAATTTACTTACGTGACATGTTGTTGAGTATGCTACGTGTCATAGTTACATCAATATAAGTGATTAGGTGACTAAAATATTCAAATTTACAAATGAGTGACGAAAACGTTTTTATACAATTAGATTACCAAAATAGAAAGTTGTTAAAAATTACCTTGTAAGTTAATTTATTTCGAATCAAAAGTGTCAAAAGTAAAAACATGTCCACATGCACTGTCTTTTCTACCACCTCTATCCCCAATTATTGGCTTAGAAGTTGGAACTTAGAAGTTAGAACACCCAAATGCTACTTGAAAACTCAAATCAATCATAATTCATAAGTAAAATTAATCTAATGTCCTAATTAACACGGAAGAAACAACCTTTTTCTTCTAATTTCAAATGCAGAAGAAATAAATTTCTAATTTTACTTGAAAGAGTTAAGTGTCCCATTCACGAAAGTCTAAACTTACCCAAAAAAAAAAAAACTATCGTATACTAGTATTTGCTAATATATTTTATTCGAACAAAAAAAAAACAAAATACAAAAGTGAAAATTTGTTTTTGAACAAAAGAAAAAGTGAAAATTGTTCCTTTCTTTCTTGTAGTTTTAAGAAATAACTTTATTCTACATATCTTTTATGGCACTTTGATAAACTATTATACTACATCACCTTTATTTTTCTGTTCAAAATCTCCTTAATTTATTTGAGAACAAAAAAGATTTGCATTCATATTTCCTCAAGGATTTGGTCAAAAAAAAAAAATCCGCAAGGATTGTACTACCAAAAAGTATTATACTGTACAAAATATTTACTTAGGTCACCTAACTCTTAAAGACTGCATACATAATCGAATCAATTACTTTGACTAAAGTCATATTGGAACCCTTTACCCTTTTGCTGAATCCGATTGGACCAACAAACAATTTTTCTAATTCCTTTTATATACCTTGACCCATCACATTACATAACTTGAAAGTTGAAACATTAGGATTTGAAACAAAAAATTCTACTACTACTAGTATCTTCCAAGTCTAAAAAGTCAATGGCCAGAATTCCATGTCAAAAAACTGCTATAAATCTAACCAACAAAATACTCCACAGTCCACAATCCAATGGAGTAGAAATTTTAATTTTAAAGCAATTCAAAAGAAAAGAAAAAAAAAAGTAGAAAAAGGTTTTAATGTAAAAAAGCAACCAACCAATACCGTGTTGAGCTCAGCAAATCAAAGTTAACGTGTCTATTACTCCACAGTCCACACGTCCTCACCAATCACAAAAAAGATGAACCCTAATTTTCGTGGACCAAATCCAACGGCCTCCATTTAATTTCCTAATTAATGAAATTGTTAGGGAGGAAAAACTAAAAAGCATTCAATAGTCACGTTTCCAGAACCTAAAAAGGCTTCACATGTTTTCCACCTAATCCTAATTTCTTCATATTCCTTCTTGATAATTCAATATTGAAAATTATATGTTATTTACTCTGTTTTTAGCTAAGATTTTCATAACGAAGAATTTAGTATATATAAAAGAAAAGGCGAAGCAAATCTCCAGAAAAGACTAAATCCAGTTACCATTAGCAGTTTTAATTACCGCTAGAAAACCACAGAAAGTACTGAAAATATCCACAATTCAAACTGAAACTGGAAAAGAAACAGAGAGAACTAAATCTAGCACTATTCCATTACGTTAATCCTAATTCCTAAGTCTTAACCTGGTATTTTCAGAGCTTTAATTTGTAGCTTTCATCATCTTCTTGAACTCTTCGAAGTTAACGTTGCCATCACCGTCTTTATCGACTTGCTTAATCATCCTCTTGCAATCACTCAACGAACACTTCTCTCCCAGCCTTTTCAACATCGCATGCAACTCGGTAACCGAAATCAAGCCGTTTTTGTCCATATCGTACAAGTCGAAGGCGTCTTTCAGTTCTTTTTCACCGCATTGGCTACCGTCGTCGCTATTTCCATTGGCTTGGAAAGCGAGGAACTCGTCGAGATCGACGTAGCCATTGCCGTCTTTGTCCATCTCGGACATCATCCGATCGACTTCTTCGGGAGTCGGCGGCGAGTCTAAGGCGGCCATGATCGATATCAGCTCCTCGCGCGAGATCTTTCCGTCGCCATTCTTGTCGTATTTCTGGAACACTTGCTTCATCTGTTCAACCGTACCTAAAGGATTCGCCATTGAGAAAAGAGGGAAAATACAAAGGGAATTGAATTGAATAGAAATTCTAGGGCTCTTTTTAATTTTTTTTTTTCTTCTCTGATCGTTTTGGAGGCGTATTTATATAGGGGGAGTGCAAAGTCAAGTAACGCGTTTGTTTTACCTTTCCGCGTGGGAATTTGACTACGGGAGAAAGATAGCAAGCGGTTGGGTACAGGGAGAGCAATCGGGTGCTGAAGCCAGTAATGAAGGGACACGTGTTGGTTTAGATACAGGGAAAATTGTGTGACTTTAAAGCAAAGATTTTCTTATTTAAACAAAATTTTGGGAAAGGAAAATTTTCCGGATGACAGAGAATACTGCTTTGCTGCTATTGATTATGACTCTTACCTGTTCACGCGTGTTCTTTGCATTTCTAACAATATTTTTCCTCTCGCCAAAAAAAGCAATATTTTTCCAAATGGCCAAAAAAAAATATTTTTCCAAACAAAATTACAATATTGAGAAATTATTAGGTGGGACGGACCCACCACGTCATTTATGGGACCAACCAATGATATGAAGACAACTCATCGATTTTCTAAAACTCTATCCCAATAAAATCTCAAATTTGGAGACTTACCCTTTATATAGGCTTTGTTTTAAAAGGGGGCTAAACCTTGAACTAAAATCATGCCTGAATTTAAGGAGTAAATTTGATATGGCAAAATTCTATTGGTTAGTCCCATTGATGACGTGGTGGGTCCGTCCCACCTAATAATTTCTCCTCTTTATATGATTATTACTATGATATAATCTATAGTACTATAAAATAAGGAAATTATATAATACATTGTTTTGACATATTGCATTAAAAGATTGACATGTGCCATTTAGAAATAGTTTTGAATTTTAAAACAAAATTAATTAAAAAAATGACCAGGGTATGTATGAATTCCTTAATCTGTTTATGGAATTTAAAATTTACAATGGCGGTGTATAATAATTTATAAGATATATATATATATATATATATATATATATACAAGAAAAAATACATATAAGCTAATTTTTTTCAACTGAAAAAATTAAAAGCTAGTAATTCTTTTTGGCATGTAAAAATAATCGGGTTCAATTTTTTTACTTCGTAAATTTTTTGGTACGAAACCTTTTAGTACCAATAATTAAATTGGATCGGCGTTAATTCAGAGTCGAGTTCTGTTGAACTATAATAGAAGTGATGATTCCACAGACTCAAGTCAAATCATCTCTTTTATATATAATTGAGGGAACAACATTCTTTTATTTATTCACAAGATTGAATCGATACCTTACTTATGGACATTTAACCTTTAAGTCCTTCCACTCAACCAAACCAAAATTCGAATACACAATTTTTCGAGTTTTACGATAAATGAGTTGGAGCATTTGATGGTTAGATGGTTACATTTGGACCTAAAGGGCAAGGTCAAAAATCGTCAAGAAAATGAGAGTATTTGCTAATTAAGAATAAATTATTTATGTATCATTTCAAATAAAATGGATTTATATCAATAAATTCCATCTATTGATGGTGCATGAGACTGTATCATTAATTGTTTATATATACATATATAGTATTTAGTTTTTATCCACGCTGCAAGAGATTCACAATCTCAAATATGTATTTTTTAATATACATATATATAGTATTTAGTTTTTTTATGAAGTACACAATCTCAAAAATCTAATATTAATATAAGATTGGACTAAAACCAAATTCCAAATACAAGAGGAACAATAGATTTCTTCTTCAATTGTGAGAATCATTCTTAGAATAAAATATGGGTGTGTGTTATGCAAGGATTATGGATAGGTGAAGTCTCCGTGCTCCCGTTATGATGCACCCACTTCTCAATGTGATGCATCCATTGAATTCTGACCATTGGGTGCAACATCTATTTTCCTGACCGTCGGATACTAAAAGGTTTAACCTACTAAACCGGTTTTAAACACCTTTTAGAATGAATTCGTATGTGGTAGTCCTCGTGATAGATTTTTACACCTTCTTTATTCCAACCATTGATATGATCAACTACATTTTTTCACTTGATTTATTATTTTTTTCTATAACTTTTTTTTCTGCGGGATCAAAGCAGAAAACGAAGAAGAAAAAAAATGGATAAAAAAAATACAATGTAAAAAAGTTAGAGAAAAAATAATAAATCAAGTAAAAAAATGTAATTGATATCAACAGTTGGAATAAAAAAGGTGTAAAAATCTATCATAAGGACTACCACATACCAATTCATTCCAAAAGGTTTTTAAAACCGATTTAGCAGGTTAAACCTTTTAATATCCGATGGTCAGGAAAATAGGTGTTACATCCAATGGTCAGAATTCAATAAGTGCATCACAACGGGTGCACCAAAGACTACACCTTATGGATAAGATAGAATCATAGTTCTTTATAAGGATAGGATGATTATTTTTAGACACAAATATAATCATATCTCACTCATCTTTTCATCAAATGCATCAAGGTGTGTTTGATGTTAGAATCATGATATTGTACACAAATTATATCATCTGATTATCTCATATCCATCATTTTAACCCCAAACAAGTTGTTAATTATTCATAATTTCGAGCAAAAGTTTAGATATTCCAAACACACCCAACAAGTTTTTTCGTATTTTGTATTTGATATTCTCAACTTTTTTTTTCTATATAGTGGAAAAACAAATAACATTACACCATATGGCCCTTGGCCAAATTAAACCCATGACATCAATTGTGAGTACTGAGGTAAGTCCAAGAGGCGGAGTGTCGAAGGTATGCAGTTCCAGGTGAAAATCATCAAAATAAGTTGCCAACCAATCAGCACACATTTTTGCTTCTCTGTATATATGAGTTATCCTACAAGTCCAATCTCAATTCAGCAGCTCATTAATGACATCAAGCATCTGATGGTTTATTAAACAGTGAAATTTACTTTTCTCTCTCTAAAACAAAAAGAAATTTGTTTAATAAATGCAAGAGAGTCACATCTCCTATCTCTCGTTATTAGTATATATGAGTTCAAAATCTTCATATACCGGAAAACAACATTTTTCTCCATGATTTTGTCATTGTGTAGAAAACAAAAACAACAATTTTTCCTTTCCTCAAAACAAACATGGTTTTCCTTGTAGAGACAACAGCGGCCTTTCCAAGACAAAACAATATTGGTTACAACAAAAAATAAAGTCAAATGAGAAAACAAATAATACATGTCACTATTGGCAAAGTTCACTAGTAATTAACAAAGTATATTTCTACAAATTAATTGGCGGATAATAATGTGAAGAAATCTTTATATATAATATAATATAATATATAATAAGGCTAATAATTGTAGTATATATTAAAAGTGTGGAATATTGAAGATGAGATATGTGAATATGCTTATCTGTCGTCACATCTGAACCAGATTAAACGTGTGATCATATTTTAGTGTCTGCTTATGTTAGATAGAAAGCGCGTAGGCCAGAGAAGCAAGGCAAAGCCAAGGCCACAAAAAATTATAAAAGGCATCAGTACCAGTACCACCCATTGAAAATGACATGACTTTGATTCAACTTTTTTTATAACCATCTGTTTAATAATTAAATTCGATTGGAAATTAAGTTTGTGTTTTGTATTTTAGGCTGCCTGCCTCTCCTCTGATTTAACTGCCAACGAACTTTGGTTTGTTTTAGGTTTGGGGGGTCAGTCAACATAACCACCATCCATGTGGCATGCATGTGGGGCAACCCATTTTTTCTGCAAGGATTTTTCATTGTTGGGGTGTTCAAACTTTTTTTTCTTTTTTAAAGCTTCAAGTTTCAAACTTGTTTGGACCACTTTGGTGCACTAGCATTAACATTTTGGGGCAACATTGTCATAATAATATTGAGGCCGAATAGTCGCTCTACCTCTTTACACATTATCTCATAAACTTTAAATTATGTCACTTTTCTCTTTAAATTTGAAAAATCAGATCGGTTTACCTCTTTCTTGATGGCGTAATTAACAGACTCTCTAAGTCCCACTAGATTTGTTTTGATGTGGTTTTTCCACGTCATTGCTCATGTGGGATCATCCTAGTATTTAGGAGAAATTATTATATGGGTCAGACCCACCACATCAGATATGGATCCGTCCAATAATATCTTGACACATAAGCCATTATTTCCATGTCATCTGGACCCTATTGATGTCTAACTCACGTTAAAATCACGTTAATTAACCTTGTTAAACCAACGTTAATCACGTTAATTAACCTTATTAACCCAACGTTTTATCCCATGAGAGGCCAATCATGGTGACCAATCAACGCCTTTCTGGTTGAGTAAAAAAAAAGTTTAATGTCCTTTAAATAAGATCTTATGTTCGAGTCTTGTCTTGTCAGGGAAGGAAGTATACTTTTTCCTCAATTGAGCTTTGACAGCACTCGACTCCGAATTAGTTGAGGACTTGGAATCTAATATGACTATAGAATACCAAGAGATTAGTACCACTAAAAACAATGGTGACAATGAGATTTTTAGTAGTGATGAAATTAAGAATTATCGTAGTAAGATTAAAATCAACAACAGAGAATCTGTTAAGCAAGCATATAATTACAATCAAAATAGATCTCTATATGCCCAAATATCTAGATGAGAAATCAACTCAAACTCAGAAACTATCATAAAAAATAAATCATCTACCTACCAAATAGATAAATAAACAAATTACAAGTTAAACTCACATTTCGTCAGTATTGTCATACCCAGCCCAGTTGATGACCCGTTGGGGTCTACGGGTCGCGGGTCATCCGGGTTGTCCGAGTTGACCCGCCGGTTCTTTAATGCTGACATCAGCATTATGTCATACATTATTTAATTATTAAACATATATATTATATATATAAACATTTAAAAAGTAGGAAAATTAATAAATTATATGAAAATATACATACATAAAAAAAACCCGAAAATTGTATCGGATTCATTTTGATTTGACTAGTCCTAATATTATTATGGGTGATTATATAATACACCGGCGGTGTAAATTTTGGACTCCACAAGCGGCTTGTGGAGTTGACACATGTCCATTTTTTTAATTAATTAAGTTTTAAATATTTCAATCTAGTCCCTAAGGGACACATGTCACCCTTCAGGACCCGCTTGTGTAGTTTTCTAAACTCCACCGCCGGTGTATTGTATAATTTGCCTATTATTATTAATTAATATTGTAAAACCTTTTTACCCTTAAAAAAAGGAAAAAAAAAATATATATATATATATATATATATCAATTATACAAGGCAGTAGGCAGTACGTGTCTATGATTCTTTCTTCTTCATCTGATTCTATCTTCCTCTTCATCTGTACTTTTTTTGTTTGGCCAAACTTTATCTGTCAGTCTTTGGGTTCTGCCCCTCTCTTCAGATCTGCTAAATTTTCTTCTTCTTTCTTAAGCTTCGTCCTTTTTTTCTCTCTGGTTTCCCTATTTTGTTGTTTCTCTTTCTCTTGAAATAAAATTGGACTGATATGTGAGTAGATCTAGAAGGTAAAATTTGCTAATATATGAGGCTCGATTAAAGTAGATCTGGAAGTTTTAAAACAAGAGGAGCAGCGGCATAAAGGAAATTAAAAAAAAAAAAGCCAAAATATCAGATTTCAAAATGAAATCCCGGTTTTTTTCCGGTTGTCCGGGTTAACGGGTCTCGGTTTTTCCGAGTTTTGACCGGATCTTTACCCCAACGAGTTGGGGATGCTCTCCAGATCGGCAAGGCCTCTGGGTACCGGTTCAACCGGCCGAGTCAGTTCGAGTTTAACAACACTGTATTTCGTAAGACTTGAATTCAGGACCGGTCCAGGCACGACGCACCTACCATGTATCTTTTAAGAGTTGAAATCAATATAGATTTTCAACCTTTCTTTAATCTCTCCAATGTGTCAAAAAAAAGTTTAATGTATTGTTCAATTCTTTCTTCTTTTTTCATTTTGTTGGGAAAATACAATTCTTTCTTAACTACTAGTTTGGTATGGTTTTGTTTTCCTAACTTAACGATTTGACAAATCAATCTTATCTTATTCAAGTTAAGCGGGTCTAGGCTCAAGACCGTAGATTGGATTGGACATCTCTAATTGGCACCTATGGTTAGGGAAAATCCTTGTAGGACACCGATTGGGCTCTTTTCGAGCCTGTTTTTCTCAAGCCCACCTCTCGCGAGTTGCAGCCCAACAATCTGCTTTAATAGAAGATTACATGATTTTAAACGCCTTGCTATGTTGTCTCTTCCAAAATGCTTGATGAATCTATTATTATTCGATCCTCACACAAAATTTGATTCTACGCTTTATTGAATTTTATTCTTATATTCCAACAATCACTTACAAGAAACTAATCAAAATTATTGGCAAGTATTATTAGGTTCAAGTATTTTATTTTTCTCCTCCGGACTTTTTGTAATCTGATTTTCAATTCAATAAAATTTGATTATCATTTTGCTGAAAAAAAAAAAAAATTTAACGGT
>AWWV01001223.1:0-10632 GCA_001974805.1 Corchorus capsularis | reverse complement strand
AAAGTGTTGCATGATATTTTTTAATTCAATATTATATTATACCTACATTATTAGATACTCCTTTCATCAAAAAAAAATGAGTGACTCTTTTGTTAAACTAGCAGTAACTTTAACCTTTAATTATAAAAATTTATATAAAATTAAATTTTAAAAATTTATGTTTCGATTAAATTAAGTCTTAAATTTTTCAAAACATATCTTTTAAAAAATTTGACTGTATATATATTTTTTATAATTAAGGATCAATTAGTACTAATTTGACCCAAAAGAATCAATTATTTTGGTATGGAGGGAGTATAGTATTATTTTTGTAATATAATATATATATATATATATATAATTTCACACACTAAAATATATTAAGGTAGCCCTTGTGGAGTAGTTTAGTGACAGGAAACCGAGTGTAAGGTTCCCTGCAAGTGTGGCCATGAGTTCGAGTCTGAGTAAAACACAATGTTTTTCTCACACAGACTTTTACTTGTCCTCATCCAATGTTAAGATCCACTCTTAGCACGCCACATTATTGCCCATAGGTGTACCCTCGTCATGGAGTTCCCGGGTTTTAAGAGGAAGCGAGAGACAATGAGCCTATGGAGTCGATCACGCCTACTAAGAAACTTTTTTTTTAATAAAAAAAAAAGATTAAGGTAAATAAAGGAAAAAAACATGATCAGCCTTCATCTTCAATTTCATGGAGGAAAACTCAGCAGGTCATGTCAAAATAAGGCTACTAAATGGGACCAAACTGTGAAGTTATGGGCGCCCCCCTTAAGTCATTCATTTGTTTCTGTTTTTGATGTTTTCATTTTTGTTATCTGCCACACCACTTATCACCTTTTCTTTGGCATTTTATGTGAAGAAGGATAGAAAACAATGACAAAAAAGAAAAGTAAAACCTTTGTTTGTTTTTTATTAGGAAAAGTGGTGCATGGTTTTTTTTTTGGGCAAAGTGCATGGGTAGAGGAAGATCAAATTCTCCTCTATTTTTAGGTTCTTTTTGGTAGAGTTGTGAGATTAGCATGGGGGAGATTGAAATGGGGAGATTAGTTATTGTACATGTGAGATTAGAATTGTAGTTTTGAAAACTTAACCAGTGATAGTAATGCATGTTTGGTGTAGTGGTGAGATAAAAATGTAAAATGACCAATATTGGTAAAAAACAATATTATATACCACTTATTAAATTATTATATATATTTTTAATTATTTTTTGGCAACATATCTTTTTTTAACTATTAGATACTCAATTTATGTATAGTCCCTTTTAATTTTAATTATTTATTAAAATTTGTATTATTAATTACTTCTTTATATTTATTTTTATTTAATGTTAATTAATCCAAAAATGTTTAGATATTATTTAGAGGATTTTTACGAAAGTACTATTTAATATATGGTATATAAAATATATAAAATGATTAATTTAATAATATTTATATTTAATTAAAAGAAAAAAAAAAGAAAATTGAGGAAACGCAGCAACAGCTGCATTTTCCAGCTTTTAGAATTGTGCGGGTAAGGGGGGTTGCATAGGCCACATAGGCACCACATAGGCGCCACATAAGCCAATTGTTACCCAGCCATTGTAGCTAAAAGCTATATTTGGTTCAGCGTTTAGGGCGTTTAGGCTGGTGACCGGCCCAAACGCCCTCAAACGCTGCACCAAACATAGCCTTAGGCTTTAGCATTGCCCATTTGGGTTTGGCAGGGAATACTTAGTTCTGACTTCCGTCACCCTTTGATTTCATCATAATCAAAGTGGAACAAGAAAAATGCCGACCTAGTTTTTATATAGTAGTTACAAGGAACTAAAATGCAGTACATAAAATTAAAAAAAAAATTAAAAGCAAATAAGTAATAAAAAATAGTATGAACCCCTAGCTATAGTCACATTATATCCCAAACAATCGGGAGTGGAGTAAGAGGGAAACTCTCTATTCATAAGATTCAAACTTGAAATCTTGTTTAAAAAATTTCTACTAAAATACTCAAAACATTAATATAGATTGGTTGATTATAATATTTAAGCCTTGAGATAAAATAAAATTGTCTTTTCAAGAAAAAAAAAATAGGGTTTAAATTCTATTAGGATCATCCAAAAAAGGGGTCTCTTTAGGATTCCATTAAGATGATGCCACCTAATCAATCTTAAGAGACCACTAAGATATATCCTACACTCTCCCTCATCAAATCAACTTTTAATTCATTCTACATTTACTTTCACCTTAATTAAGCAACAAAAAACAAAAGTAACAGGGAAAAAAAAACATGTTCCAAACCATAATAAAATAAATTGATAAGATGAGAAATATATTTTTTAAAAAATATTAAAACAAATTAGGGGGTTAATTGTTCAATATTCCAAGGTAATTTTTGAAAATCTATCTTGTATTTTTTTATTGTATTTGAAGATAAAAAAAGATATATTATTTCATAATATTAATTAGGAAATTGATTCTTTTGATTAATTAATATTAATTAAAAGAACTTTTTTGCTACTAATTAAAAGAAATTAGAAGTCCAGAGTAAGTGATAACTCTATAACTCTGGACTTCTAATAATATTAATGAACGTATGTTTTTTCTCAAAAAAAAAAATGTTTGTTTTTTTAATAAAAAAATCTATTTATGGTAACTTTTAATAATAAAACTTACTCTAAAAAAAGTTTGGACAAAAAGTCTATTTTCACTAAAATTCAATCTTAACAAGAATCAAGTGAATTAATGCAATTAACATAATTAAGAGTTAATATAGTGAGTTAGGGTGTAAAATATATCTTGATGATGATTCTAATTTGATTATGTGGCATCATTTTAATGGAATCCTAAAAAGACCCCTTTTTAGGATGATCGTAATAGAATTTAAACCCTAAGAAAAATTATTTAGTAAATATAAAGGGGAAAATTGATGTTTTGACGATAAATATAGTAGAGAAGCATTACTCTCTTGGTATGTACATTCCAATATATATTATATATATTATTTTTAACTACCATGGAAATTACTAAAAGGCCAAATTGAGGATTAATGTGGTGCCACCTTTTGGTCATTTTTGGTCTTTTCTCACTTTTCGGATGACTAAAAAGCCCCTCTATGACTTTCCCCCATTCCTTTTCCTTCTGCCCTTTTTTGTAATTACACATTTCCCTTCCTTAATTGTTTTTAATTAATGTTTAAGACTGCTTCTAAACCCTAAACCCTTAATTACTTTTAATTAATGTTTCTCTCGCTGTTTTCTTTTTTCCTCTCACCAATCAATTGCTACTTCCTTTCAACTCCTCGGTGCTGATCAATCTTTAGGTTTGCCAAAAATCAAACATTTCCATCACTCCCCTCTGTTTTCACCTTGTTATATCTTTCCTCTTTCTTCTCCGTCTCCATCCCTTCAACATTGACCGTTCAATATCTTTCCCCTTCTGAATTAAAATCGCCATTTGTTCAATGTGAGTATTATTATCCAATTAACAACATAATTTATTACCTCTTTGCACTTCCTATTACTTACAAATAAAAACATGTTCTTGACCTTATTAATTTTGCATGTCTAAAAAGTTAGCTTACAAAGATTTATGCCAGAGACATGATTAAAACTAATTCATTTAAATTGCATTTTTACTGCAACCTTATATAATTCAATCAATTAATCAATCAAGCACCACTCTGGAACAAAAAAATATTCTTGGCCCTTATATAATTGATTATATTAGTATCCTTATTCAATCAGCTAATTAAAACACCACTCTAAAATAAAAAACGCCCGTAGTGCCAACGCGGGCTAATATAACTTGTTTTGATTAATTTGTACGGATTGACAAAGTCTTTTGCCAATAATTAAATTATTGAATTGAAGCTTAAGTTGGTTAACAAACATACAAAACTTAATACATTTTCAATACCTTTCAGTTGTCTCAAACTTTCTTTTGTGCCGACTCTCTCTGTCTCTCTCTTTGAAGCAAATTAAAGTTCTATTATATAATTATAACCACTCAAATCGAATATATGGAGGAATTAAGCACCGACAACATGGCTTGTTTTATTAGCAGTCATGTTTGCATTGCAAATTAACTGTTGCTTAGGCAAACGAAAAAGGGGGGGGGGGAGAGGGAGGGGTATGCACAAGTGGTTATGGTGCATATGTTTTGCACACAACGACACAAAGAATTATAACATGAAATTTATGGTACCAATCACTAATATGACGACAACTAAGAGTTTTTTTTTTTTTTATGTTTTCTAAAACCATTTTTTTTACGATGTCCTAATCTTGAGGACACCCTAAAAATGATTTATTTTGAAAATTGAGACCTTAAATTTAAATTGTACATAAAATTAGAAGCTGATTTGCTGTGATGTAATTTTAGTGGTTGGTTTGGTCCATATAATATTTTGTCTATTGCTATATAGTAGTCTTTATTACTCCTTTAGTTTCAAATCAACTGTTCGCTTCTACTTTACTAAAAAAAACTAACTGTTCGCTTCTACAAGGTTTTTGTCTCGAGAAATCAAAGGATATATAAGGTTAATTTTCGAAATCTACCCTTGAGGAATAAGAGAGTAAATATTTAAAAGAGGAAGGAAGGGAGATACGATGGTAGTAATGGTGGAAAGAAAAATAGGGGCAAAATATGATATTGCAAGAAAATATTTAGAGAATGTAAACTTAAAAATTTTCAAATGATTTTCTTATTCTTCTTGATTCACTTAAAATGGATAATTAAATTTGGGATTGAAGAGTAATTATAATTATGCAATTGGCAAAGAAAAAAAAACAAGAACAATGGCACTTGTCTCACCAAAATGTTATTATCAAATTATATCTCATTTGAAGTGGCATAATGAAAATCACTAATAATTTATCACAATAAATATCCTAAAATTTGTTTATATAAATAAAATGTATAGTTTTTTGAGGAAAAATAAAATGTATAGTTAAACTTGTATTTGTACCACATCAAGTGAAAAATGTTGATGATAAACTTTTTATAAGGTTGATGCAAAAAAAAAAGGCAAAAACGTATTTTTGAAAAAGTAATTATGTAATTGGATAACAAAGGGGTTTTCTATTAAAAAAAAGGTTTTTTTTTTTTTGGGGGGAGGCAGGTGTGGTCAGTGGTGTGAGGAAGTAGGCCAATTTGGAGGCTGAATGTTGCAGCAGCAGCCCCAAATTTCTCATGGAAAAGTTTATGGACGACCATTCTACTAAAAATGAAAGAAATACTACTACTAGTACTAAGCCTGGCCCAACTTGCACCATTGTGTTCACTTGTCCCATAAATTAAAAGACAACAATTGGGCTCCATCTTATGAATTTCATCTTTCTAACTTCTGAGTTATGAATTTGTTCAGGAAAAAAAAAAAAAAGAAGGGCAATTATGTAATTTGGTAACACACAACAGTAGCTTAAGTTAAAAACCCTAACCAAATGTAGTGTTTCTTTCCCGCACTCTAGCAAAGACATCTGAATAGCCGCAGCCCGCAAGGAGCTTCCGCCGCAGCAAAGGGAAGAAGAAAGAAATGGAGGCAGCGAGAACTGTTAAGGATGTTTCCCCCCACGAGTTCGTGAAGGCTTACGCCGCCCATTTGAAGCGCTCCGGCAAGGTCTTTTTCTTCTATTGTGCATTCTTCTTATCTATTGCGGGATTCGTCTGCTTATGCGAAATCTATTTTAGTTGAAAACTTGATGCTTGTAAAACTTTTTAATTAGGAGAGCCCAAAGAAAGTAACTTTGAAATAAATCTATGAAACGCTTGATGTTTTTATCTGCAAATACTGTCACTTACACTTGCACCCTTCGTCTCCGTACACAAACACAATGATGAATGGTTTTTTCAAAAATTGAAAGTAAAAAAGGTCAAATTTGTTTTTGAATGATAAAAATAAAGAATATGAAAGGGTTTGAGGATTTACCTGAGTTCCTAGCCATTTTGATATTTATGTTTTGTTTTGCTCTTGCTTTTTAACAGATTGAACTTCCACCATGGACCGATATTGTCAAGGGCGGTAAACTGAAGGAGCTCCCTCCATACGACCCTGATTGGTATTATGTGAGAGCTGGTACAATTATATTTTACTCTCTCTAATCCCCTTCCATTTGTTTTCCATAAATGCGTGTGCATTATGCTTGTTTACTTACTTATGCATCTGTAAGTTCTGAGATCACCATTTCCCATTATTTTGTAGCTTCCATGGCTAGGAAAATCTACCTGAGGGGAGGTCTTGGTGTTAATGCCTTTAGGAGGATATATGGAGGGGCAAAGAGAAATGGCAGCCGCCCACGTCATTTCTGCAGGAGCAGCGGCTCCATTGCTCGTCACATTCTACAGCAATTGCAGAATGTGAACATCGTCGATCTTGATGCCAAGGGGTGAGTTTTCATATGCATGATTTTTAGGTTCATAATCTGTAATTTCTAGGGTTTATAATTTCTGATTGCTATTAGTGTCTTTATTTGGTTATATTATGCTAATTGTTGCTGATTAATATTGCAAAGAAGCAATTTGGCTACACTTATGCATTTGCCTCTTTGTTAAAAACTAAAGGCTCTTTTCTACTTGGGCCAAAGGGACAATATCGTAAAATTGAAAAGCAATTTGGTTTCTGGACTGGATTGTTGAAATTATTTTGTCTACTTGTGCCTAAGGGACAACATCTACTTGAAGCATGTATGTGAATAAAAATTACCTGTGAATTTTAAGACAGTGGCAAGAAAATCTAAGAAAGTCAAATATTACATTTTGCGAGTTCTTTTTATTATTTATTATTAATTAGTAGTAATTAATTATAAGTAAGTATCTGATGTGAATTCTAGGTAACTTTTGATACACTGCTAACCTTGACCTCTGTGATGTAATCCATGCCAGATTCTTATGATCATAGCAAAATTAGGTCAGGAAGATTCAAGTATAATATTTTGCTTCTTTAAAAGTACCTTTTTTTATACACCAATGCTAGAGATTTTCCTTCTTTTGATTAAATCTCTTTAGTTTATAACATGAATGTCTCATAAAGATTTGTGGATAATAGCTGATTGTGTGTTATTCTGTTTTGACTCAATTGAATGTTACTATTAACAATCTTTATCAACTAAAATCATATTCCTATGTGTCAGTGGTAGGAGAATTACATCCAACGGCCAAAGGGATCTTGACCAAGTTGCTGGAAGGATTGCAGTTGCCCACTGAGAAACTTAAGAAGGTGCCTTTTTATGGGTTGAATCCCCGAAAGTAGTTGTCTTTTTGAAAGAGGATTGGGAGGCATTATTAATTACTTTTCTGTTTGCTTTGTCCGGTTTGCTTTATAATGAAGCTTCTTTTTGGTCATACATTCGGATATATTGTGTAGTGTCTGCCGACTATTAGTCTTGTTATTATGACTGTCAATGTCAATCTTGAGCTGTTAATCTACTTTACTATCATTCATTTTCAAGCTCACTCTTCATTTTAGCATAAACTTTGGGATGATGATCTGAATCTGTCTCGTTACCATGGAAGTTTGCACGAATATGCAGCTTCTGTTTGAATTCTGACTTAATTATCCTGCAGTATTGATGATAAACATAGCTAAGTAGAAACTAGAAAAGCTTGCTTAAGATGGCAATCATATGGTGTCAGTTGATATTTTTCCATTATTTCCTGAGTTGAGGGGTAACTTGTACAATTGGATTGTTAGTAGAATTTATATCAAGTTTATTTGACTGAGTGTGTTGGGATAGGTCACTTGCATCGTTTTGGATTTCTTTTGGCATCGTTTTAGATTTAGATTGATGTTTTTGGCAAAGTTGTAAATACTGTACCGGTAGTACCGGGCGGTATACCCTTGTAGCAATAACAATTATATTTTCTCACTGAGTAATCAATTAAATACTGAGAAATAAATAATTAAATATAGATATGTCAAATTGACCAATCAAAATGATACTTCGATACTTTAATACTCTTATAAAGACTAAAAGAAACATGTTCAGTACTACTGCAATGGTTCTACTATGTTTTGTTTTTGTTTTTGCCTTTTCTTTTTTTCAATCTTTTTGGGACCTTTGAATATTACAACTTAACTAGCTTAATAATTACAATAAAAAAATCTACATAGTTAATTTGAATATTGTAACTTATAAATCATAGTATAATCCTATATATATTCATGTATATTTTAGATATCTTATATTTATCCGAAAAATCCGAAACTATATACCGAAACAAGTGAAATCGGCACATACCATTTTTTTTTAAAGAAAACCAAAATACTATCTGTTACGATATTTACAACCTTGGTTTTTGGTCATTTTCTTAATAAATCTAAGGCTAAAAGTCCAATTTTGGCTAAATAGCCCATTTGCCCTTGAACTTTGCAAATTTAAGTCAGATTGGCAACTGAACTTTAAATTATGCCATTTTGCCCACTGAATTTGTAAAATCAGACCAATTTACCCCTAACTTGACTGTTGACTAATGGATTCCGTTAAGTCCCATAAAATTTACTGATGTGGCATACTTTCGCTGATGTGACATTTCCACGTCAGCGCTCATGTGGGGCCACATGAACGCTGACGTTGACGTGGAAGTGTCATGTCAACAAATTTTATGGGACTTAACGTAATCCATCACGTCAGGGGGGGGGGGGGTTGGCCTGATTTTACATATGCAGGGGGCAAAGTGACACAATTTAAAGTTCATGGGGCAATTTGGTCTGAATTTGCAAAGTTCAGAGGGCAAAGGGACTATTTAGTCGTCTAATTTTAGCTAAAAGTTTGCAAGTTTGCTCAATTTCAATCTAAAACTATTCATTGTACTTTTTAATTAGGCCAAAAACTTTGTGGTCTGTGACAATTTGAGCCAATTTTGGACGAAAATCGTGTTGTGTGAAGCACGCTGCGTTACCGTTCACAACTGTCATACGTGGCATTTATGGGCTCAAATTGAGCAAAGTAGCGAGGTTTTAAACTCAATTAAGAGTTTTAGGGTTTATTCATGTGTCATAAATTATAAAATCTACTTGTAATAATAAACCTGAATATAAGTAAATTTGTTTGTACAGTGTTTTTATATGGTATTCCTAAACTAATCATATTTGAAAATGCACATCAGTGCAACACCCAACATATAGCCATATAGCGAAAGGAGCTTTAACGTTGAATTTTATTATTTATAAAAAAAAATTACAGTCATTTGAAAAAAAAATCAAACTCCTTTTTTTTTAGTTTTATTTTTAGTTTTTTAGGCCATGAAAAATTAAATATATGTTAAAACTTAAATATCGTGATTTCTTTATTTTTTTTTGGAGAAAAAAATTCATTATTTCTAATACCTATTAATCTTTTCAATACTTATTAATATTTAGTATTAACTAGTCCTCCCTCGTGCAACACTTAATTTGTTTTAAATTAAATTAAGATTAAAATCTTAAGTATACTACTAATTTTGTCCTAAAGAAACCAATTATTAGAGCTGGTAAAATTTCACCCGAGTATGGGTATTCAACTCGACCGTCTGAAACCAAACCTGGTCCAACCCAATTCGATCAAAAAATCCGCTCAATCTGAAACTGAAATGACCTGACCCCGAATCCTTAATGATCCAAACCCGATCAACCCGTTAATCCGAAATTACCCGAATCGAGATTAAATATATTTAAATGACCCGAATCCGAAAAGACCTGAACCTGAAAATCGGAGGCTCAAACCTGAAATTATTAGAACCATATGACCGAAACCGAAAAAGACCCAAACCAAAATTGACCTAAACCCAAATGACCCGACATTTGAGCGATTCGAACCCAACTCAACCTGAAACTGAAAATTAACCGAACCCATATAACCCAAAATTTCCTTAACCCGAAATTGACCTAACCCAAATCCAACCCAACCAACTCATTTGTATATACATTGGGTTTTACTATCAAAGTAGCAAAAGAAATTATCCCAGACAAAAAAAATATTAACAAAGTAAAACAACAAAATTAAGCCCACAGTAAGAGTTCCATTTATCAAGCAAAAAATTAATTATAAGTCAAATAAAAAGATGTCAATCACAGTAACTTTTTAAATTAAAATGGTAAAAATAAAATAATTTTATATTGAATTTAATTAAATGAAAATAGAGATTTTAGTAGAATAAAACTGTATATCAAAAAAATTTAATATATCCAAATTTTTATTGAAAAATAGTAAAATGGTAAAAATAAAGTAATTATAAAGATATTAGATTTAATTGAATAAAAATAGAGTTTCTAGTAGAATAAAAATATCATAGTTAAGCAATGACATTTAAGAAATATGTTTGAAAAATAACGGTATAATGGTCAATTGAAAAGTTTACAAAACTCGTACTTTTATATATAGTATAGATACATTCAAAATATTTTTTTGTTATTATAATTAAATCAAATAATTCTTTTGGCCATCAAATCAAATAATTTTTTTAACAGAATAGCAAAAAGAGTTTATGATTTACTGAAAAAGGTTCTGAGTGTTTGTATTGTATGGACTGTATTTTTACAGAATTACAACTGATGATCTATACTATATTAAAAACTACAACCTCTTGTAAAACTTTTGAATCGCCCATTATATCCTTATTTTTCGAATATATTTCTTAAATGCCATTGTTAAATTTTTATAGTTTTACTCAACTAAAA
>AWWV01001218.1:0-10879 GCA_001974805.1 Corchorus capsularis | reverse complement strand
TATCTCATGAATTTCATCCTTACCTAAGAGACTCCTAGCAACATTCTAACCGAATATTGTCCATTGCTAGCATTGTTCTAAATGAAAGTATCTCGTAAGGGTAAATGATGTAAAGGAATACTAAGGATACGAGCCACATCATCATGCTCAAACAACTCCTCAAGTAAATCAATATCCCACTGACCATGATTATCCCTTCATGCACTTACCGGGTTAGGAATGCAAATTGTACCAGATTTAGGCTGAGGTTGATATGATTGTGACTTGTTCAGTCATTTATCGCTCTAAATATCAATACTCCTCCCATCTCCAACGACATCCCTTCTGAAGTACTTCGCGTCCTCCCAATAAGCTTCTCCAAACAAAAGAAGGATTGTGACCAAAATTAGCTTGCATAAAAGAGCTACCTCAAAAATACTTAGCTTGAAATATTCGAAAACAGACAGAGCTTTCATCCTGGAGAAGTCGCCAGCATTGCTTTGCAAGAAAATCTTGGAATCCTAATCCATGCCATCCATCTTCGAAACACACAAATCGTCCCAAGATTTTTATTGGATCTTCCGCTTTACTTTGGTACTGCCCCATCAAAATCTTGCAATTACCATATATATTGAGCTCATGGAGGAATGTTTTGGAAAATTTAAAACAACTCATTAAATAAGTGTGAATCGCCTGGGCAACTGCTTGGATCAACACTATTTTTCCTGCAACAGAAAGTAATTTTCCTTTCCAACTCTGTATGTGTTTCCACAATCTATCCTAAATGACCTCGAATTTAGCCCTATTTGATTTACCAATCATAATGGACATCCCAAGATATTTATCACGAGATAAAATCTTCTTAACCCCAATTGATTTATTATCATATTGCATTCCGACGTATTATTGGTGAACATTATTGCTGAATTATCTATATTGACCATGTTGGCCCAATGCTAATTCAAAAGATTTCAGCAGATTTATAATAGCATTACACTCCGCTAAAGAGGCACAAAAAAAAGCAGGTTGTCATCCGCAAAGAAAAGATACGAAACTCTAGGTGCATTCCGAGCTACAGCCACTCCTCAAAGAACACCTATTCGCTCCACATGCTGCAACAAAAATGGGAAACCTTTAATTAAAATTCGATCACTTCTTTTTATTTATTCTGATTCTAATTATCATCCAAAATTGTGTCGATCTCATTCTTCAATTGTTGGATGCAATTAATAATGGATCGGATTTTCCCTTTATTTGTTAGTTAATTTAAAGCAAAAGCTAGCCATAACCGACCAATCTTCTCCTTCTACTAAAGCTGCCGATGCTTCTGCTTTTTTCTACCTCTTAATTTGCAAAGCTTTATTATTGGTATAAACATGCTGGCATGCACATGTTAAATATGGAACAAGAGCAAAAGGAGTTAAAGACAAAGCTAGCTATGATTTATGGAGATGTGGGTACCAAAAATAAATGCAATTAATGTATGAAAATGTTGATTGATGTAGATCCTCCAACAGCTTTGTGCTTATTGGGACCATATGAAAATTTGTCACATTTATGCGGTGCTAGAATATAAGTGGCCCTCTGCCCTGTTCTCCTCAATTATATTATATATAGCAAAAGTCAGGGTGTGATTCATGTGAACTTGAAATAATAAGGGATAGCATATCACTTTTTAGATAGCTTAATTCATAATATTAAGGATAGTTTTACTCGTAGAGGTGTATTATGAATTAAGCAATTTGTGAGCTATTGGAATTTGACTCGTTAATATTTGAATTCGACTTGTTTATTGTTGAATCGAACTTGAGTTGCTTGAGTAAAAGGTTGAGTTGTCAAATTAGATTTTCACTATGTACTCAAGTGATTTGCGAGAGTTTTCGACCGACTCGAATTCAAGTAGCTTGAACTTTTTTCCTTTTACCTCGAACTAGTCTAGAAAACCAAAGCTCGACCCAACAGCTTGAGCGTTGAGTTTACAAATCAAGCTAAGCATGAGTCTGTATTGATTCGATTTCAACATGATTAATTATTGTACTCTTAATTAATTGCTCATACTACTTTTGTGTACTTGTGGATTACATTAAGAAAAAAACAAAAGTTGACTTCATCCCCTCAAAGTACTAATGCCATTGTGCAATTTTAAATATCACATTATCACGATCTTACATTGGAGTTCCAAAGCCAATCGTTTGTTGCCACACCTTCAAACTTTGGATATTTCACTTTATATTAATTTTAATTTATGATCATGATAATGACTTGAGAAGATGCCAAACCAATCGCTTAATAAGTGTTATAAGTTTAATGAGGCACTGACGAGAACATATACTATGATGCTTTTGAAATCTTCTTTGTTTAAGAAAGAAATTAGGTGTAAAGTTGCTAAGAATCACCCAATCAACATACATGATTAAAAAGGGATTAGAATAGAACGAATGATCGAATTAATGGCCAAATGATCGACATCGCCTTTTCTTTTTATACAAAATCAGATTTTAATATTTTGAACAAAAACAAATCAGATTTTAATAATGAGTTTCTTAGTGGGAATTTTTAATTAAGGGCAAAAACGAGATTCAAAGGGAAGTAATGCGACAACATAACGTGTGGCTTTAGCATGATTAGTCTCTTTTTGGCTTTTCTTTTTCTACTTCAACACGTTGATTAATTTTCCTTTTTTTTTCCTCCCTTTTCTCAAAGGAGATTTAAAGTTTAAACTTTAAAAGGTTTTTCTGGTGCAAATGTTAGCTTTTTTTTTGTACTTGTAAATAAATATTATAAATAATATATTATAGCTTGTGGCCAAAATATATATATATATATATTATAGCCTTTTTTTGGCCAAATAAATATTATAGCTTTAATTCAAGCATTTTTGGCCAAAAAAAAAAAAATCAAGCATCTGCAATTCTCCACCTCAAAACTAAACTTCATATGCACCGACAAGCAAATTTTTTTTAGTATTAGATTTATTCAATCAAAGAATCTGGATTACAAATATCGGAGGGTAAAGTCCCGAATCACACATAAGTAGCAAACATATTACTATCAAATTTAATTAAACTATAAGCACAAATATTAATTTCCCTTTTCGTGTGAATAAAATGAACACCGTCGAAATTTTTGGCTAACTCCCAAATCTCCATAATTAAGCAAGCTCATTCCCATAAAGTTGGTTCCTTCTTGTTGATTTCCATGATAGCAATTAAATCCAGGGGCGGATCTTGATTCATAAGTTTGAGGGGGACGATTTAAATTGACTTATGCAATATTTAATTTTGGGGGGGCCAAATTGAAAAATGTCAAATGAAACATATAGAAATGTTATATGCTACTATGGGAATTTTGCATTTTTTGGGGGGGCCATGGCTCCCTCATTGACATGCAAGGATCCGCCCCTGATTAAATCCAAACTAACAAAGTAGCACAAAACTCACACACATTGAATACAGTGGGAATTGATTGCGACCTCACGGTCTTGGGAGCATGCACCTTACCATCGAGGCAAATACTCAGGTGTCTGTCCGACAAATTCTTCATCGTTTAATTTAACTTTAAAATTTGTATACAAATCTTTCTTGAAAATTTATAGAATAAAATCTAGTTCTTGCTATCTCCTTAATTTGTCACGACTGAAAATTGAAAGGAAAAAAACACATGTATGAAAAAGAACCATATCCTTGTCCTATAATTTATCAGCAATAAGCTTTGTCAATTGCTAGAAAATGGCTAACATCCACACACACACACACACATATATATATATATATATATATATATGTGATACCACATGCTCATTCTTTGGCTGGTGATCGATGAGATCTGTTGAGATGAGGGGACAAACAAGCTTTTCATAACCGAGCCTGTTAGTGAACCGATCAAGGGTTTGGTTGGTGGTTTGATTAGTCTGACTCAACCAACTCGGATAGTTTAATTAGTCTATTTATTAGATATTTAGAGTTTTATGTTATAAATACTAAATATGGTACATACATATCAATTGAAAGTGCTTGGTGCAGTGGTAAAATTATGTTTTTTAATAATTTGATTGGTCAAAAGTTTGAATCCCCCGCCCCAAAATATGTTTCCTTTTTAAACATTCAAAATGGTCCAACCATGGTTCAACTGATTCTTAACCGGTTAAAAGTAAAAAAATGGTAAATTGTGATTTCTCTTAATTGGATAGGTCCCTAGGGACCGATTGAACCAGTCCGATCTGGTTTCAAAAATCATGGAACAAGTAAAATAATTAAATCTCTCCATATAAAAACAGTTATGTAAAAAAATAAATGACATACTTTTTCTTTCAAATTTCAAGTTTTAGAATCAATTCCAACATTTTTCTTTGATTAACTTTAAAAAATTAATTTAACATGCAATGCATGTTCATTATAATATACTCAAATCATCTTTCTAGCAAGAATAAACCTATGCTTGTTGGGATTAATTAGGGACCAATGGAAGGAGCTTTCAAATGGAAATAATAGGGGTTAAAAGAATTTGTAAAAGGGAGAGGATCCTCTCCACTGCTAAAAATCAGTGGAGAGGTCCACTGATCTCAAATGCCCAGATCCACGGTTCAAATAAGTCCACCTCATCCATTCTATCTTCTTGATAAAACACATCGTTTCATTGCTTTTACACCGTTTTCTCTCATTCAGCGCCGTTTGTTCTTCCTAGTTCCTCCCTACAAGTTCTAATTCTAATATCCAGGGGCGGAGGGAAAGGGGGGGCAGCAGGGGCCATGGCACCCCCTCCCCCAATGGAAATTCTTTGTATAGGTATGCTTTCCTCAAATAAATAGTGACATTATTATGCTTTGGCCCCCCTAATTTTTTCTTTCTCTAATTTATCCTCATGATAATATTTATAAGTTAGTTCTTATATATAAACATCATCCAAATTTTCATTAATTTCTCTCAATCTACTTTAAGAATTAAATATTTTTTTGGAACGAAACTTTAAGGATTAAGTATCTATTCATCGTATTTTTTTTGTTACTTTAGTATTAATACGTACCTAAGGTTGGTGTTGATTCAACTCATGACATCAAATTGCTTTGTTTAAATTATGAAGAGATGAGATAGTAAATGCCCTCATATCCAATTCTGTTAAAGCAGATCATATGTTAAACTTACCATTCTCATGCTTAGAGTATATGAAGAGAGATTTTACACTCATTTGAGTAAAATTTTCAAAAAAAAAAATTTGATTTGTTTACAATATATATTAGTATTATTCTCATATACTATTTGTACCTTAACATTATATATATATATATATATATATATGAATATATGTAGTTAGATATTGGCTTATTAAAATAGTATATACATACACGAATTTGGCCCCCCAAAGAAAAATTTATGGTTCCGCCCCTGCTAATATCAATAACAATTGGTTCAATCTCCCATCTGCTTTCTCCTTTAGCCCAAACACAATTCACCAAAGTTTGCGGATCGGTATGAGACTCAACTGTGACTTTGGAATCTTCATGCGCTGTGCTTCTCTTAGTCCTTCTCTTACTGCTAAACTTTCAGCAATTAAGCTTGAAACAACAACTTGTTTTACTGCCTTTCCACCTACAAGTTCAGCAGCATCATTTCGAATCACTACTCCTAGGCAAGCTTCCTTAGTTTTGTCATCAAAAGCAGCATCACAATTCACCTTACACCATATCCTCCAAATTCCCAATTTTACTACTATTCTGCTCTACTTCTATCAAAGCCAGGCTCTCTGCAACAGCTATCTTTATTCTCTTAAGCACTAAAATAGGATTAGACACTCTTTTTTCAAAAATAGCACAGCACCTCTCTTTCCATATGTTCCAAATGTCTAAGAAAGATAAAAGAAAAGCTTTTTGATTAAAAAACAGTAAGACAACAAATTTCCATAAGAAACAAGCTTTGTGGCTTATAAATAATCATCTTCCTAAAATTTAATAGCAAGAAACAAGAGTTATATATAATTTAATTACTCTTACATTGATATCCCATTAAGGCATTTTTTTCCTGTGAATTCTCCAATTGAAATTTAATCAATAATTGAGTGTAATCTAATATAATTTCTCACCTGATTTGAGTGTAAATCAACAATTAGCTCGTCTCTTATTTTACAACGAGATTCAACCGATTTAAATCTTCCCCCACAATATATTGATATATTGAACCCATTCTTGGGTTTGAGAGCAGTAATTAGCAATGAGGGAAGGTTCAATTTCGTACGAGTGATTGCCGGATTCTGGGTTTCTAATTGTGGTGGGTGGTTGATAACTTCAAATATTCTTCAAGTTAGTTGAAATTTCAACTTTTTTTTTAAATCGATGGGAACTTGGGAAGTAAAACAGACATTCTATACATCTAGCCATTTTTTAAAACTAATTTCAATGGAGATAGACATAAGGAAGAAGAATAAATCAACTTTGAATGGAGACAGGGAAAAAGGAAGAGGAGATGGGGAAGAAGATGAAGAAACGGCAGTGAAAGGAGAGGAAACGACGTGAATGCACAGACATGTGTTTTACTAAGGGAAATAAAATGGATGAGGTGAACCTGTTTCAACCGTAGATTTGATCTTCTTAGATCAGTGGACCTCTCCACTAATATTTAGTAGTGGAGAGGATCATCTTTCTTTGTAAACAAAACGCTTTCTTGGTGCCAAAAGAAAATAGTTTGTAAAAAAAAAAAGTGAAAAAATCGGACTGATTGAACCAAAGGTCAAATCGGTCGGGTCAGATTTTGAAGATCGAAAAAATTCAAGAGCCCTTTTACCAATTAAACTAGTGGTTGAATTGAGAATAGGATCGGATTGAATTGGAAAATCATATTTTTATCAATATTTAATATAAAAATTTAATTTTAAAAATTAATTTATCAATATAATATTCTAAAATAATTGGTTTCTTTAATTTACTAGTTTTAGCTTGCACGTGGTCCAATATGTTTAAATGAAATATTCATATGAAATTATGATAACCTCTCTATTTTTTTTTAAGAATAATAACATCTCTATTAAATTATGATAATTACACTATTTTTTATGATCCCATTATAAAATTTTGATAACCTTCTTATGAAATTTTAATAACGATACTATGGAATTTCGAGAATCTTTTTTATAAAAAAAAATTTTTATACGTGGCCCATTGCACATTTGTTTCAGATCATTATCTAAGCCCAAATAGGACGTTGGAGACAAAGACAAAAAACAAAATTAAATACAACGATTGGAAACAAAGACAAAAGATAAAATTAAATAGGAGGATGGGAACAAAAAGCTAAATTGACTTTTTTATAATTTAATATATGTATTATATAATCTAATAATTAATAATGGAATAATTTATGATTAAAAAAATAATGAAATAATTTAAATATTATTTAGTAATGACAATTTAGAAATATATTTTTTTAAAAAAGGGTACAAATGGAAATATGTTTTAAAAATAAGGATACAATTGGAAATATGTTTTAAAAACAAGGGTACAATCAGAAAACATAAAGTTTCTCCTTATTCGTACTTTTATATATATTATTAATAAAATAGTCAAATTAAGTTTGAACCGGTTGGACCGATTAAACTATGAATCGACCTCCTCAACTATTTATCATCCAATTTGGTTTTTTTACGGCTTTGCCTCCTTAACTTTTTAAAAAAGAACATTTTGTCCCATTTTTTTTATGTGACGCTTTGCCCCTTTACCTTTCAAATTCATGACACTTTGCCTCAAAATTAATGGAAGCCAAACGACTATGTCTGTTTGATGACATGCGCTGACATGACATTTCCACATCAGCCGTATGTGGGCCTGAAAAGTTTTTTACTTTTTTATATTTTAAACCATGTTACAGGCTCCACATGAAGCACGTTAGCCAATTAACGATTTCATTAACTACCGTTAAATTTTGGGGTAAATTGTCCCGATTTTAAAATATAAGAGAGCAAAGTGTCCAAAAAATGACAAAATGTCCAATTTTTTTTATAAGGTTAGGAGGCAAGGTATTTAAGTTTTTTTTTTTTTTTTACTATTAAGAGTTTCATCACGTAGTAATTAGGTGGCTTTGCTTGTGATAATGATAAGATAAAAAATAGCTTTGAGCCATTGTAACTATTCACCACCACGGGTTAGAAATAAGCACATACTTTATGATTTTATTTATCCATGGAGGACAATTTCTAAACTTATTATTTGCAGGTAAAGAAATTAATGTAAAGAAAATTCCCAAAATACATATTTGCGTCACACCGTATTTTCAAAAGGGAATTTAAGGTCAGGTGGAAGACAACTCTAATTTATTATAGAGACCTAAATTAAGGAGTTTAATCCAGACATCGATGGATATATTGAGGTATCAATGAAATTCAAAAATAAGTGGTCAAAAATACACTAAAACAACGTATATTTATAGTAAACATTTGAATTTTGACTTGAAATTTTGATCAATGTTTATTTACATATTTCCACATGTTTTAGAGTCAAGATATGGTAAATAGAGTACAAGTCATATTAGCTCGCACTAGCACTACGGGTATTCTTTATTCTGGAGTGGTGCTTGATTAACGGATTGAATAAGGATATTAATATAATCAATTATATAATAAGGTCCACAGACATTCTTTGTTTTAGAGTGGTACTTTATTAATTGATTGAATTATATAAGGTTGTAGTTAAAATGCAATTTAAATGGATTAGTTTTAATATTGTCACTTGCTATTGCCATAAATCTTTGTAAGCTGACTTTTTAGACATGCAAAACTAAGAAGGTCAAAGAACATGCTTTTATTTGTAAGTAATAGGAAGTGCAAAGAGGTAATAGAATATGGTGTTAATTGGATAATAATATACGTATTGAAGAAAAGGTGGTTTAATTCAGAAAGGGAAAAACATTGAACGGTTCATGGTGAAGGCCGAAGGGATGTGGAAGGAGAAGAAAAAGAAAAGAGATGTGAAGGTGAAAACAGAGGGGAGTAATGAAATGTTTGATTTTCGGCAAACCTGAAGATTGATCAACACTGAGGAGTTGAAAGGAAGCAGCAGCTGAACTGATAAGAGGAAAAAAGAAAGGAGGGGGGAGGGAGAACATTAACTAAAAGCAATTAAGGAAAAGAAATGGGTAATTACAAAAAAGGGTAGCATGAAAAGGAATGGGGGAAACTCATAGAGGGACTTTTTAGTCATCCGAAAAGTGGGAAAAGACAAAAAAAAAAGCCAAAAGGTGGCAGCACATTAATCCTCAATTTGACTTTTAAGTAATTTACCTGGGTACTAAAAATAATATATATATATATATATATATATGTAGACATTATTTTTTTTTAATATTTTGACTGTGAAAAGCATATATAATATGTATACATCAAATATACTAATTTAATCATATATATTTATTTTCTCTTCAAAATGATGGTTACCAAATAAATCACTTCATTAAATGCAAAAGTTTAGATGATTTTTTTTTAACCGAGAAAGTAGTAAATCATATTTATAAGTGCATTATTTTGATTTAACAAATTATTTTACATTATTTTGGTTCCATTTAGATAATATTTTGTCTATTAATATTGCACTTTCTATTGGTTTTATGATAAAATCTCACGTTTGTGTCTTTGAGTTTGTAGGATTATTTTGAAGTGATTTTTGGAGAAAATCTTAACTTTTAAACCGCAAAACTAATTGAAACAGTTGAAGCGGCCATAGATAGAAGATTCAATGCTCTAACACTTTCATCAATGACCTGAAAGCTAATTTGGAGTTGAAAAACCCAAAGAAAAATAAATTACAAACAACAAACTTGTTGGAAATAAAAGAAAAGCAGCAACAAACATTATTCAGAGAGAAATCACAAAAATCAAAGTTTAAAGGGAAAATCTAATCCTACAAGAAAAAAACGCCATAGCAAACCAACACCACAACAGGCCAAGTAATAATTATCATCCAAAGCCATTACTCCACTAGTTGGTGAACTTCGAGGTTGTTTGCAAGGTTCTCCACTGTCTTCTCCCCAACGTTCTCCTTGGATCCATAAGTCCAAAGCACATACACATCCTCAATACCACATCGAGGATGTGTTTTGATAAAAAAACAAACTGACATAAAATTATCGTGACCAAAATCCATAAGTCATTTAAATGAAATTGTATTATATTATATCTCAAGCATCTCAAATGGAATCACTTAAACCAAACAATTGTTTGTATTACTATTACCACATTTTTGTAGAAAAAACTTCAATTACTAATATTTTTGAAAATATGAAAAAAATCACCAAAATGTGAAATGTCGCTTATATTTTTAATTGTAGATGTAAAAACGAAAAAAATATATTTAATTTAATATGAATATTTACGGATATTTGAATAAAACGATAAATATCGACGGATACATGAATATATCAACAGATATTTGATGACATTGAATTTTTTTTTGAATATTTATATTGAGTGGTACATATATTGAATATATCGATGAATATTTAATTTCATAGACCTAATGTGTTTAACTCTAAATTAATAGACCCAATTGGTGTGGTTAATTCTCTTTCTCTACCGGTCCTCGAACTCTGGCTCCTAAGATCAAATGCAAGCATTTAAGTTCCAACCATCGTAAACAAGAGGTGAACTATAATGACCCAATATGACTTCTCTACATGTGGAGCTTGTGAAAAGGAAAACTATTTATAATTAAATTATAATAAATATATATATAAAAAATTCATATGTTATTCGTGTCCAATATATACATATATATATATATATTATATATAATATAATGAAAATAACAATAATTTCCACTATGTTTCCAAGGGGACACTCAAGTGGTTAAAACTTGAGATTTCTTATGGGAGGTCTCGGTTCGAATTCGAATCTTGAGATGAACGGGATGGGATTATGGAAAAGG
>AWWV01001217.1:0-11101 GCA_001974805.1 Corchorus capsularis | reverse complement strand
ATGCATAGATGAACCAACTTCACAACAAGTACTAACGACGGAATATTCTAATTTAGACAATCTAATTTGGAATATTTGAATTATGGTTCAACATTGTCTCCACTCCATGCAACACACCATCAACGAAGCTTCCTTCATTAATCTAAATTTGTTCTCAATATCACTTGGACCATCGATCATTTCTAATTAAATTAAGACTTTTCAAAGATAAAAGTAAATATTTTCCCACCACCCATCTCCAAAATTTCTTGCTTCAATATGCATGATTTGTCGACGAAGACAGTTCGGAAAAAAAAAAAAAAACCCTTTGATCTAATTACTTTATTCAAAGATCGAAATCAATTTTCAACCAATTATCATTTTAACTACCTTTGACATGCTTCTCATGATCGGTTTACTTTTCTTTATATATCGTTACTAAATTAACCTTTTTTCTTACATTATTATAAAATTTCCTCACGTAGAAAAAATATAGAGATATCTGCATGCCTAACTTTGAAATTTGAATGTTTAGAACTTGGAACCTAATCCGGTCAAATTGTGTTTATCTGCAATTTGCATTACACGTACGTACATACATGTTGAAATTTCCATGTCCAACTTGCGATACTGATCGAAAGAATTGAATAATTAAAATCAATTTGGAAACTCTTCGAAACCTTATCTTGTTGATGATCATGAATGAGCATGAGAATTTCATGTGGTATAATTCAGAGAAAGATGCCAAAGACAACGTTCCAATTAATTAAATCCATGTGTTCTGTATTTTTTTTCTTTTTTCTGCTGGTATATATATCTCACCTTTTTAGGTCTATCCAATTCTAATGTCACGAGATTACTCCAATTATTAAACTCTTAGAAAAGCAATTTTAATCAAATAAGTAACTAAGATGAAACATGACATTTTTGTGTTAAAATGGGGAAAATAATATAAGAAAGAACAAAAAAAAGGGGCCCTAAAACATGACTTGGTGACTTAAGAAAACAATTGAAGAAGAAAGGATGACGAAGATGGACACGTGTCAAGAACCCAAATAAGAGTAAAGACTAGTAAAAGAAAGCAAAGTCTTTTCACGTGGACCCATGAAAGGAGTTTTGTCATTATTCAGAAGACAAAAATTTATGGGACACTTTAAACTTACACACAAAAGTGCCAAAATTAGCAGGTTATGGTCTTCTTTTTCTGCTGTTTGTGTTTGTTTATGCTTTTTCTCCTTTTTTTTTTATTTTTTTTACCTTATAAAAAGCTTTTTAACCCTTCTCTCCCTCTGATTTTGTCGGCTTTGCACCCTCCAAGATTAGCATCAAAGCTCTCTGCCAAAAAACTCAACACCAAAAAAGAAAAAAGAGTTTTTTTTTTCATTAATATACTTATATTTTATTAATTATTGATGATTAATTATATATCTCTGCCAAAAAAAAAAAATTGCAGAGTAGTGCAGCAGAAAGAGAGAGAGAGAAGGGAAAGGCCAAAGTTGGAAGGCATGTTCTCTTCTCTCTCACGCTCTCATATCAACAGAAACAATGAAGAAAGCAAAAAACACCCCCACTATCGTACACCTTTGCCCTGCAGGTCTTCGGCGTGTTTCTTGGGTTCTTTTTTATTTTCTTCTGAACTGCCACTCTCGGTTTTTTTTTTGGATTCACCTTACTTGGACACTGCCATTCTAGTATATTTTTTTGGGTACACGTATATTATATCAATTCAATCACTCTTACGAATAAGATTTTTCATATACAGTTCAAAGATAAAAAGACGAATTCCATTTCTCAGTTTGGTCTGCTTATATATACACATATATATAAACGTGACATATGTGCCATTGACATCGACCCTACCAAATTAATTGACTCATCTATAATTATCATCACCTCTCTGCAAAGAATCATGTTCCATATTTTTCTTCTTTCTAATAATTTTCCCAAAGGCTTGAAATTTATTATAGGCATTCTAAGCTACTAGTAGTAGAATTTTCATGTATGTCACATTAGTGCTTATGCATGGAGATATATATGTTACACATATCTCGAATCGACACAAGTGGTTAAGGTTCAGACGTTCTGATTCAAATTAAGTTTCGATATATATATATATATATATATATATATGTTACACATATATCTGGGATCGACACAAATGGTTAAGGTTCATACGTTTTAGTTCAAATTAAGTTTCGATATTCTCAATCTCTTAGTTGGAAGCTATTTGTAAGTATGAAAATTACACAAATGTCTTATGTGTATAGATAGAATAGAAAAGGGTTAAGTCATAGAAAAAACAAATTGAAGAAAAGGAAGGGGAGAATCAAAAGAGATGGGGGGCATGAAATGAAAAGAAAGAAAATGATGCCAATTTTGATGTATGGGTGTGTGCTGGGAGAATGAGTTTGCACCTGCATCACGCATATAAAGGTGGCCGTGATAACAGTGTCGACACACAAAATGTTATTTCATTGGTCCTACTCGCAAAAAGATTTATCACAAGAGTATCTCTTCGAAAAAAAAAAAAAATTGCTCTCATTGTTTTTGTTTTGGTGTTTCTTTTTTCCTTTTCTCTTTACCTTGTATTTTACGCTGTTTCTTTCAGCAAACAGAAGTTATAATTTATTATTATTAAAAAATAATTATGGTACTGACATTGCCATGCAGATTATATAAAAATAGTGTTGTTTTTGTTTTTGTTTTTGTATGTGATTATATGATTATTACACATGGGGTTGAGGTCCTACTGATCTTTAAAAATTAGTATCAGTGTCTGTTTCATCTCTGACGTGTCAGCTCCTCTTTCCCACTTGCCACGTTCCCTTTCTTTAATGCATTTCCATTTCCACAACTATTATTTTACCTTCTACTAATAATTAAGTTCAATATAACTTCTAATAATCCCAAAATTGCATATAGTTTTTTCACGAAGCGACTGGCTTCTTCCGTCGGCAAGTTTAGGGATTATGCGTTATGAGGTTTTGTTAATGACGTATTCGTTTTTTCTGAATTAGAAAATATCTTCTCTATGAACTTACGGTAAAACTTTTGGATTATCTAAAAATTAGTTTATATATCTGATGACATTAATGATTACTATATAAGGATTAATTTTGCTTAGTTAGTACTTACTCATTAAAGTTTAACTCTTGGAGATAATTATCATAGAGGAGAAGTTTTAGTTGATCAATATAGCATTAGATTGGCAGAAGTCTTAAATTTTCTAATTATTTCGAAGTACTTCATAAGAAATACTAATAAGTGAACCGTTTTGGACTAAATTTTAGGGTTTTCAATTTATTTTCATTATTTATTGAATTCATAACTTGTTAGCTAGTGTACAATTTAAATCTATATTTAATTAACAAAAAAATCCACTAAATGACCAATATAATTTAGTTTCGATGTAATTACTACTTGTGATCCAATAATGACAAGAAATAATTATGAAGCTAAGCCTAAGGAACCAAACCTCTCTAAAATTTCTAGTAGTTGGATTATCCTACAAGTGAAGTACCAAAGCAAAGCTAAAGCCTAAAGGCAACTCTAGCTAATTAAAAGCGATGTACATATATAGTGTTTAATTTAATCATGCGAAAGGAAACACTTGTTGCCTAAAATCATAGCTCTAATTAGTAAATTCCTTCGGCTGTTGGGTATACTATACCAAAGTTGAATCCCATATAATAATTATAACTCACGTTTGTGGCAGCGTTTGAGTTGGCTTTTGCCGGTCTTTTTTATTGAAAGATTTCTTGTTCATTGAAAAGGAAAAGTTAGGAGAGAATTCAAAGCATCCCACCCAAGAAATTCAAAGGAAAAGAAGATAAAGATCATAATAAAGAAGAAGAGAAGAGCATCTTAAAACAACAAAAACTGTTGTTGTTGTTGTTGTTGTATAGTTGAAGTGATGATTCTTGTTCTTGTGAAAGTGGGGTTTGGATCTTTTGTCTAATTCTTAATGATATGATTACATCATAATAATCTTAGTTGGAGCTGAAAATAGTAATGGACATGACAAGTGAATGGGAATTATGTCTTCAACTTTAGACATGTCTTCTACCTTTCACACTTTATAAAAATTAAAATAAAAGGGAGAAATTTGGACTAAAAAACAAAAGACATTGAAAAGGTGAAAAAAGATAAAGAGAGTGGGAAAAAGAATGGGGAGAAAATTGGGGCATATCAATCATTTCTCTTCATCTAATTTCAATTGAGGAGTAAGTACAAACTAAAATCATATCTTTTCCTTTTTGATAAGAAAAAGAAGACAACTTATTAGAAATGAAAATGATTGAAATTCATTAAAATAATGTTTTAAAAAAAAGTAGAGAAGGTGATTCCTAGAAGAGGGCTCTAGATCTTGGTCATGATCATTTCCTAGATTGGCCACCAAAAATCATCTTGTTGGGGGTAAAACTTTTCTATACAATAAGTTTTCAAACATTAGAGTGATGCTATTGCTAATGTTGTTAGTTGTTCAATCAAATTCTTAGAATTCTTTTGCATAATTAAAACCCAACTTGTTACTAATATATCTCATTAATTATATCAAAAGATAAACATGGATTATGCCTCTAGTCTTCAAACTAATCCATTTCTCAATCACCTTTCTCCATTATTGCATTATATATATTGTCATGTGAACTCTCAAAATGTTAAAAAAATTACACCTTCAACTTTGCCCACATTCAAATACTCTTTTAATGACAAACAAAGACATTGAGAAGAATCCAACAAGATTAAATAATGTTGAAGTGGGCAAAAAAGAAAAGTGATGACATTAAAATAAAGTTTTACCCCCAAAATTCTTCGTTACTGTTTAGATATGCAAAAGATGGTTTGATTTGATTCAATTCAAGTGATTTTTTGGTACAAAATTGGTGGGTGGTGAGTGTATGGCAAAGGACTAAAACCCCACCATGCAATTGCCTTTTCCATGAAGGCAAAAAAGGAGTTGGGAATTTATTAAAACAACTCAAGAATAAAGGGGAAAAATAGCTTGTGACCACCTCCTTAGAGAGGGAGGTATCCCCTTCAAAATTAAAGTAGTAAAAGGAATGAATGAATTGCTAGAACTTGGAAGAAAGAACCCAAAGGGAATGGGCATGGCCACCCTTCAAAATATAGTCACATAATATCTCTATCTTCAAGACTTTTCTTTAACCCTTTGCTTGTTCCTTTTTTCTTGTTTTCATGAAAAGAAAAAGGAAATCCCATTCTTCCCATTCCCCCATTCCCATTCCTTAAAATAAAGAAAAAGGAAAGGGGAGCAAAAAAAGTTGTGTTGCAGAGAACAGGAAAATGAATAATTGTCCCCACTTGTTAAATGAACAATAATGCTTCACTTTGACAATTTCACTTTACAGTAGTTTGATCTTTTGGACGTCTTCACTTCATATAAGATTCCCTCATATAATAATACTAGTAACTCTTAAAACGGTTAAAAAAAAACTCCCCATTTCTTTTTCACCGCGTGCATTCTTCCCATTCATCCAACCCATCAAAATAAATAACAACATGAACAAAAAAAAGAGATAGAAATAATAATGAAAAAATTTTCTATGATCCATTTCTAAGAAGATATTTGCATTTTCAGTTGTTTTTTCATTTTTTTCTGCTGTTTTGTTTCATCTAATCTAAAAAACCTAAAAAAAGAGAACAAAAAAAAGAGGGGAAAAAGAACAGAGGAAAACTGTTTTTTCATGACATGTTAACATGAACACTGGCATTGGTAACAGAATCACAAACAGGGCAATTGCCTACCAGAGTGGACCCACAATTTGTACAGAGACAGAGATGCCTGCATGGCAGCAGAAGAACACTTGACTCTTTCTCTCCACACTTTCTACACTTCCTATTATTCCCAACCACCGCCTTATCCTGCGCCGCGCCACCACTTTCACCACCGCAACGTCCTTGTTGTTGTGGTGGCACCACCACCTTGCGCCACCCTTCATCACTGCTTCCACAGCTAGACTCTGCATCATCAGCCAAGGCTGCCGCCGCCGCGGCTGCTGTTGCTCCTCCGCCACTCACATGGCGTTCCTCGCTAACATGCGCCAGGACTTGTTCTAGATTGGTGCGTAAGGAATTAGCGGTGGCTTCGTTTGTTTGTGCCAAGTCTCGCCATAGTTGGTTCTCAACGTATAGACTCTTCACTCTCTCTTGAAGAACCCAGTTCAGTTTTCCCATTCTTTGTATCTCTTCATCCTTTTCTTTCAGTTTCTTCATAACCCCTTCTTGGATTGCTGTTATTAACATTCTGGATTGCCTCTTTCTTCTTTCTTCAAGTTCCATCCTTACTTTTTCTGTCTGCAATTAATGCAATAAACTGCCATGTTAACTTAGCATTAAAAAAGGAAAGAAAGGTTTTTTTTTCCCCTTTTTCATTGAAACAGAGTACTATTATGTTAAGGAAAAAGAAAAACTTACATGTTCAGCAAGGAAGCGATCGATTTCTTGCTGTTGTTGTTGGATCTGAGAGAAGACATCATCATCAAGAACAGAGGAAAACTTGTTCTTTTGAGAAACAGGGTAAGAATCGAAGCCATTGATGAAAGAATCTCTAGGCCTTTTCCTTGGGGCAGAAACAGGGATATTATAAGTAAGTCCACTATCAGCTTTGTTGATTGAAGTTTTGGCTGAGATTGGATCACAAGCAGCAAGAGATTGATAGAGTGGAAAAAGCTGTGAAGCTTCTTGCATTGTATCAACCAAAGGAACACAAGAATCCATCTGGGTATTATATATATTCCCAATACTCCCCTGATTTGTCTTCATTAAATCTCTGCTAAAACAACAACAACAAAGAAAAAAAAACCAATATGTTAGACAAAGAAAAACTCAAAAAAAGATGAAACCCATTGTTGTTTTTTAAAAGAAGATCCTTTTGAAGTTACCTATTGGGGATTAACTGAGGAGAAAAAAGATTCATATGCCGAGCTTCAACTGCCATTGATGAATTGAATAAAACCAAGCTGTTGGGTATCTTCTTCTTCTTTTGTTAGTTTGATTCTTTGCTTCTACGTGATTTCTTTTGCTTTGCTTTGATGTTTTAGTTGTTGGAGTTTGCTAAGAGAAGGAAGAATATAAAGGAAAATTTTATATATATAAAGAGAGAGTCTTTGGGGTTAGAGAAGAAAGGCATGCAAAAAACAGGGGAATAGAGGTGGCGACTAGGAAGGAGGAGGAGGCTCAGCTCTTCTTTCTCAATTGAATGAAATTATGGGGTTTTTATTTTAAGGCTTTGGTTTTTAATAGTGAGAGAAAGTCAAAAAAGACTTTGTTTTTATATAAAGAAAGAGAGAGAGAATCAACTCGTTATTTATTGTACACAAATTTTTCTTTTTTCCTTTTTTTTTTTTTAAATGTGTGTGTGTAAATTAGCAAAACATAGGGTGGCAGATTTTGTCTTTAGATTTGGTTACCCATTATAAATTCTTTCCCTTTTTTTTTCTTTTACAATTTCGTTTTTTTTCTCGGTAAGCGTAGACTTGGAGGGGTAAAATTGGAATTTTGGGAACCCCTTTTCGGCCTGTCAAACGTGGGATTTAGTGTTTTTAACCAAAAACGATGTGGGGGAGTTTTGGATTTTTAATAAGAGTAACTGACATGCGGCATATCTGCCACGTATCACCCCTCCATGCACTCTTTGCCACGTAAGCCGATCGCTACGCTCCAAATTAACCCCAACAAAAAACCAAAACAGGTGAAAAAGAAAAAAGAAAAAGAAAGAAAGAAAGGGCAAAGTCCCGTTGTGAACGTGACCCAACAACGGACCCCACCTTATCGCACGTGCGAAGTGTGGGAGTAGGATCTTTCTTTTCTTTTCCCCTATTTAAAATTAAAATTTAATAATTCCTTTTTTCCTAAAAAGAAAAAATAAAATAAAATAAAATAAAGATACTCTAAAAACTCGCCCTCTTATTATTATATTTACTGTTTATAGACCACGTTTGTGGGGCCCATGTTTTAGGGGTGGTGGGGCCCAAATACGGTTTCCCCGTTTGGCTACCTTTGTCCCCCTTTTTTAGCTGGTGTCTCTGTACGGACAACTAGGCATGGGGGGATACAACAGGGGAAGAGCGAATAATCTTCAAGTGGGACCCACCTTTTTTTCCCTCTAATTTTCTTGCATTTATTTGTATTTTTTTGCGTAATATAATTATTATTTTTTTCTTATTTCTAGATGAACACATGACATAATATATCCTTTGATTTTTTTTTTCCTGTAAAATTTAATGGTTTATCGGTTTAATTTTGTCATTAGTCATATATGCAAAGAATGTTAGAAATTGATGGCAATTGGAATAAAATGAATCAATATTGATATATATGGGATCAGATTGATATAGTACCATTTTTTGTTGAATGAAACTTGATAAGGTACATATATACTAGATTGGAAATTAGAGCAATGTCATTATATCGTTCAAATCTTTAAGATCATTTACTTTGAGGAAATCAATATTGATTTAATTATAATTATTAGTTGTTGATTTTTAATTTGTTAAGGGAAAGTGGGTTTGGCTTATTTGTGGAAATTTTCTTGATTTTGCATATGGTACAATGTAAATTGTTTGTACAAGTTGCTTAATTAGGTTAATGGAATTAAGAATTGGATGGTAATCATAGAGAGTCAATACTTGGTTTAGCCAGCCAATATTTATGCATGTACACATTCTAAATTGGCAATAAGTGTAATAATTACTAACATTTAGTCTCATTGTTTCTTTTACCAGTTGGCTAATTGATCAATTAATTACTAATTTTCATGCACTTAATAAGGCTAGAAAGTCCAAAACAACTAAGAGAATTTTGTTTGACAGATTAGGAGTTCAATTTGTTTTGCATGATATATAGTTAGAGAAGTAAGAAAGTTAATGTGATGTGTCTTTAACCAAAAAATAAATGTGATACATATATATCTTCTTCTTATTTCCTTTTAAGTTTAGTTAAATTAGACATGAGATACCTGTTAAAACCCTAACATTCTTCCATGATGAATGATCTAGCTAATTTCATTCATAATTTTATAATTTTATTAAGAAGAAGAATTGAGAAGGAGGGATTTCGAACCCGGTTTTGCTCAAAAGCATGATTCATGTATTTATCGTTGACCCAATTATTATTAAAATACTCATTTTAGTAAAAAGAAAAGAAAAGTATTTACTAGTATGTTTTACAATATTTAAAAAAAAAACTAGAAAAAGAACATTTGCATTTTGAACCAACGCATGGTATGAGAAAAATTAAAAGCAATAATGGCTTCAATAATAATGAAGTTTTGACATCATTGTTACAAAAGAGTTAAGTAGTCTTAAAAGGTTATAGTTCGATCCTAGGTTGTTTATTAAAATCCAAATTAATGAGGTAAATAATCACAAAAGTAGTAATCGATTTTTCTATTTATTATAAAGTTATTATAATTTCTCTTCAAACTTTTAATTTGAAAACTTCCCAATAACGTTTAATAGCTGTAACTCATTTTTGAATTTTGACTAAACTGATAACTTGAAGCACAAGGTTTTAATTACGAATCAGATTATAAATAAATCCTTTAAGAATCATTAGATGTCTATAGCTGCACCAATTTATTTTTCTTTACATATATTCAACGGGAAAAGAATTAAATTAATAAGGATCGCATATTCTTGGCATCATTTCAATCTTTCAAGTTACAAACAAACTATTATTTTTTTGGTTGGAAAAATTAGAATTAAATAGCATAACATGTTCTGTAGCAAAAAAAAAAAAAAAGGCATACCATGTTTCATGCATGTAAATCCATGAATTGAAATTGTCAACAATTAATAATGAAAGATGTGCATCTTTTTCATAAAATATCTGTATTGATATGGTCTTGACTGTGAAATTATAATGGCTATCATTTTAGCAAATTTTGGTGATCATATTGATTCTCAATGTAATGTGATGCTTATCCTATTTCTATTTCATGTCATTTTTGGATGGCAGAGAAGAGAAGTATTCACCAGAATCAATAAGTGTGGCTATTATGCACCATTTATAATTCCACAAGCTTCATTTTTATATGTATTCAATTTATATATTCTTTAAAACCCAAAAATTAAATGGATTTTGAGTGTGAAATTTGATATGAGATATGGGATTTTGATAAGGAATTTAATACAAAAAACTATACTATTGAAAAACAAGACTAATTAAATTGTCACGTTAATTTTTGCGTTATTAATTCTTTTGATTTTGATTTACAGTGTTTGAAGGCATGGATTATGCTTTTGTTTTCTTGCTTTCCAAACAGCTCATTTTTTCGGTGCATACTTATATTCATGAAGTTACAAAAAAAAAAAAAATCATAAATGTATGTACTCAATTTACTATGGAAACTATTTTTTCATATGAAATGTCAACACACACACATGCAAATTATTGCATTGGGATTGTTGCAAAAATTTATGAACTTGCCAGAACTTGATTAGCTGACAGACAATGTTAATTTTCAGCTATGATTTAAATTAATTCTAGATTTTATATACCCTAATGTGGGATTTAGAATTCCTGTTTTTTGACTAAAAATCAAAATTATTAATGTAATTAATTTCTTTTCCTTTCTTAAATCATTCCTCTTTTGAAGGTCGATTTGTTTTTGTGGGTTCTCAAATTTCTCGGCTGGCTTCGAAAGAGATGGTAGCTAGCTTCCACACAATAAGTAGATACATAAAATAAAAGTGATTTAATACTTCAAATAAAATAAAAGTGATTTAATACTTCAAAAAAATCCCATTTGATTATGATTAATTAAGAAATAATAATCAAAGAAATATCATGATTGGTATGAAGGAAAAAAAAAAAAAAAAGAGGTCAAAATATAACATATGAGTACATAGAAGGAAATAAAAAGAAAAGAAAAAGGAAAGACAAGTCAAATGATAATTCATAAATCCAAAATTCTCTCATTAGCAAACCAAACTTTGGTCCCCCACTGGCTTGAAAAATTGAATTGATGGGCAAATATTGGAATCATAATGAGAGGGCTATTGACCAAAATTGATTATTATTATGGGATAGAGAAATAGTGATCCCATTCCCCACAATGTCTGAGACTATCTAACATATCCCCCTCTAAATTGAATTC